>LVTN01002464.1:19537-34124 GCA_001649415.1 Musa itinerans
CTATAAATACCCCACCCTTTCAGCAATGAAAGGGCACCCAAAACCACCGAAATCCTGATCTTACTCTGTGATTTTTAGAGCGCAAAAGTGTTGTATAAGTTGAAAGTTCTCTTCCCTCTTTTCTTCCAAGTTTTGATCTATCAAGAGAGGAAAGAAAATTCTGTAAGGGTTGTCTCCTAAGCCCGTCAAAAGGAGTGAAACTGTAAAAGGGTGGTTGGCCTTCGCCTATTGAAGGAAGGCCTCTAGTAGACGCCGGTAACCTCATTGGAGGAGGAAGCCAAAAGTGGACGTAGGTCAAGATTGACCGAACCACTCTAAATCTCGGTTTGCATTTACTTTGAGCATCTTATCTTTACTGCAAACCTCCTCAATAGCTTATTGCCTTCTGTGCATTTACGAACGTGTTTCAAAGTTCAGTATTTTCTGAATCGGCGTTTGGACGGAAATCGATTTTATCGTACGAACATCATATTTTAGTTTGCGCTTACATTCTGATTTCCATCATAATTGCAAACTGCTTCTATAACTTTGCTTTAACTGCATCTCACTTAATCATAAGTTAAAGTGATTTACGAATCGACTTTCTTACCGAAATCGCTTTTATCGTACGAACGCAGTTTTAATCGTCGAAAGTTTTCTGCTGCACTAATTCCCCCCCCCCCTCTTAGTGCTCTTGATCCTAACAAGATGGCCAAGTCCAGATCCACGGATAGTTCAAAGGTCTTCACCTCCGCCCTCCTACATGCCTCCACGAGGCGTTGCTCTGCCTCCTCGGCTTAAAGGTAGGTTCGAGTCAGTTGCGAGGATAATTTTGTAACTCGGGCCTTCGCCGCCCTCCCCTCTTCTTTAGGCCACTTTGCTTGAGCCCACAGGGCCGAATTGGCTTAGGAGAGTCGATTGATCAGTGCCCTCATGTCCTGCAAATAGTTGACAAACGTTGTCATGTAGTGGTGGTGCTATACAAAGGCAAGAGCAAGGTGGTTAAAGAGGAAGACCAAAGAAAATAATATATATGCTCAAGGAAGGGGCCTTATCAGGACTTCATCATGAGAACAAAGGTTAGCCATTACCTTTGGCAGGTAGTGGTATACTAAGCCAGCTAGGATAGGACTGAGTGACCCTTGATAATAGGTGGCTGCTAGCCTGACCTCCTCCCACAACTGCTAATCCTTCGTCAGTCCCTCCCAACGTGGCTTTATGGGGGCGCTTGGGGTCAGGTATAGTAGTAGCGAATGTTTTGGATGCAAGGAAGCTCCAGTCCACCGAAGGATCAGTAGAGGGAGGAGGCAAAGGTACGACCCATGGACCTTTGGTGGCGTCATTCTCCCAAGGGGAGGAGGGCTCCTTCACCGCCTCCGCACGCGACGATGCCACCGCAATTGGACCTAAAGATGGGCTTGAAAAAGTTACACACGGATCCTCCCCCACCGAAGACAATTACGAGTTAGGGCACTCCTTAGTGGATGGCTCCATATATGGTGCTGCGGCCCCAAGTAATGGAGCAATGTGCGGCTAGAGTGGCGATGCTGGTTGCCTAGAGGCAACCTTTTCAGATGGCTCCGGGTCAGCCTAAACAATGGCCCCAAAGAAGTGATAACATGTTAAAACCCTTGTAGATTCTAAACTTGGGGTTGATCTCTTTAGGGGATCGGCCTCCTTGGAACTCTATAGGGGTTCCTTCCTCTAGGTTGCTGCTCAAAGGCTGCTAAAAAGATTCATCTATTTTCTATCAAAAGAGGATGAATACATGACTATTTATAGGGCTTCTAAACCCCAACTCATAATATGACTCCTACTCCTAATAGGACTCCTAATCAAAACTCATAATAGGACTCCTACTTCTAACCAACTGCTAATGCTTCTCTAAGAAGCAACCTCCAAACTAATCATATCCTTAGCCGGCCTCTTCACATCTTTAATAGGGGTTGGCTAGGTAGGTTTTACATGAATGCCCATTTCAATTAGGACTCTCCTAGTTAGAGTTCTAACAGACCCGCCCTCTTCAAATCAGCCTTATCATCGAGGCTGACGATCTATGAATTCTAGGAATTTGATCTTCAGGTCATCATATTTCTCCCAAGTGACATCTTCTGCCGATAGGTTCATCCACTATATTAGCACTACAGTAGTGGGTTATTGTCGTTGAGTCACGATCTGTCGATCAATAATGGTACTCGATTGGGTCTAGAGTTCTCCTTGGGTAGTCATATTTGGTAGATGGCTTTGGGCTGTCTTGTTTTGTCCTAGCTTGAGTTTTAAACATGACACATGGAAGACTGAATGGATTCGGGAGCTGGCGGGTAAGTCCAATCTGTATGCTACCACTCCGATATGCTCCAAAATTTGGTAGGGTCTATAGAACCGAGGTGAAAGCTTCATAGATGCTCTAGTTTGGATTGATGTTTGCCTGTATGGCTGGAGGCGTAGGAAGACCTAATCTCCTATTGAAAATTCTCTTTCGCCTTTATGTTGATCATATAATTGTTTCATCCTTGCTTGAGCTACGGTGAGATTATCTTTTAGCAACTTCAGCATTTTGTCTTTGTCTTGTAGTTCCCTGTCTACTTTTGAGGTGCCCAACACATATTTTGGGATCACAATAGGAGGTCGGCCATACATAGCCTCATAGGTAGTACATTTTGTGAATGAATAATAAGTTGTATTATACCACCACTCGGCCCAGGGAAGCCACTTTGTCTACTCTTTTGGCCGGTCACTGGTGAAGCATCTAAGGTATGTCTCCAAGCACCTGTTCACCACTTTAGTCTGGCTATCAGTTTGTGGGTGATACACCATACTCATTTTCAATTTAGTGCCCTGCATCTGGAATAACTCTGTCCAAAATCTGCTCATGAAGACCCTATCACGATCACTTACAATAGATCTCGGCATCCCATGCAATTTTACAATATTCTCCATAAAGATTCAAGCAATATTAGAAGCAGTGTAGGGATTACGAACAGCGCAAAAGTGAGCATACTTTGTAAGACGATCCACCACGACAAAAATTGTACCTTTTCCTTGTGATGAGGGAAGATATTCGATGAAGTCCATTGATATATCAATCCATATTGAGTCCGAGATGGGTAAAGGTTGTAGCTTTTCGGGACTTGCCACTCTCTCGCCTTTATGTCGTTGGCATACATCACATTGTGCCACAAATTTAGCAATAATATTTTTCATCCCTACCCAATAAAAATTTTACTTAAATCTCTTATGGGTTCTAAGGAACCCGGAGTGTCTGGCCGCAAGTGTGGAATGCATCTCTTGAAGGATGGTCTTTATGCAAGTAGAATTTGGCACAAGCACAATGTATCATTTATAACATAATTCTTTTGAGTCCCAACTGTAATGAGCCACAGAGCTTGGTGTTTTCTCCAATTTTTTTATGATCTTACTGGTCTCCGAATCTTCCTACTATTCCCTCTTAATATTCTTAAGGAAGTCATTGGTCAGAAGTGAAACGACCGAAAATTCATCTTGTTCGGGTAGCCGCGAAAGCGCATCTGCAATAACATTCTCTTTCCCCTTTTTGTAAGTTATTTCATAATCATATCCAAGAAGCTTTATTACCCATTTTTGCTACTTGGGGGAAGATATCTTCTGCTCCAAGAAATATTTTAGGTTTTTATGGTCGGCCTTTATTTGAAAGCGTTGCTCGATCAAGTACGGTTTCCATTTGGCTACCGTATACACAATCACGAGCATCTCATTGTCGTAAATAGTCATCCTGAGATGGGAAAGAGATAATGTCTTACTAGTATAAGCAAGGGGGTGGCCTTCTTGCATTAGTATAGCACCAATTCCGACTCCGGATGCATCGGCTTCAATAACAAAAGTCTTGTCGAAGTCGGGTAGCGCTAGTACGGGCGTTGTCGTTATTGCGGCTTTAAGTTCGTCGAAGGCGGTGGTGGCTTTGTTCGACCATTGGAAAACATCTTTTTTCAGTAAGGGGTGCATTGATCTTTCCATAGTTTTTCATGAACTTACGGTAGTAGCCTGTTAAACTAAGAAAGTCGCGTAGCGATTATATGTTCCTCGAGGTCGGCCAGTTTTACATTACTTCAATTTTGGAGGGGTCTACTACCATACCTTCCTTTGATATGATATGCCAAAGATATTCCACCTTCAAATATTCATAGTGGTCGTTGTGTGTTCGAAAGATAGTTTTTGGTATGTCTTCGTCGCACACTCGTATTTGATGATTCCCGGATCGAAGGTCCAACTTTGTGAAGACTCGTGCTCCTTTTAATTCATCAAGCAATTCATTTACTACTGGAATAAGGTATTTGTCCTTAACGGTTATGCTGTTGAGAGCTCGGTAATTAACGCACATTCGCCATGTTCCGTCCTTCTGTACGAGGAGTAAGGGCTGTAACTTGGCCGAATAACTCCTATTTCGAGCATCTCTTTTACAATCCTTTCTATTTCATCCTTTTAGAGATGTGGAGCCTGATATGGCTAAGCATTTGTTGGAGGTTTGTCCGAAAGAATCGATATACAATGATTATGCCGACGGGTAGGAGGTAGGTTGCGCGGTTCGTCAAATATATTTGAAAATTCAGCAAGCAAAGGAAGTATGTTTGGAGATCTTCAAATTCTGTTTGCTCTCCCTTAGTTTGCTGCTCAAGTTGTACCAAAAAGCCACTGCATTCTTTGTGCAAAACCTTCTCCATTTGTTGTGTGCAAATTATCGTTATGTCGCCCCCACGTTTCCCGTGCAGTATCACCTGTTTCCCTTTACTGTAAAATTTCATAATTAGTTTCGCAAAGTTCCAGGAAACATCACCTAATGTTGTCAGCCATTTGATGCCAAGCTCGACCTTATAATCATCAAGAGGGAGGAGGAAGAAATATGCAATTATCTCTTGGTCTTGTAGCAATAGTTTCACCCGCGGGCACCTATGATCACACTTCAAAATTCATCCGTCAGCGACCTTAACGTCAAACTTGCTGCAATTCTTGATAGGTAAGGCCATCCGGACAGCAACCTTGCTGTTCATAAAATTATTAGTGCTCCTTGTGTCAATAAGAACGGTGATAGGTTGTTGCTTTAGAAGTCCTCCCACTTTCATCATTTGCGGGTTCGTGTAACTGGCAAGTGCATGCATCGTAATATCAATCGGCTGCTATTCTTTATTCGCGACCTCTTCCTCATGCTCCTGGACCTCCTCCTCCATGTCTTCAAGAGGTTCAATCAGTAGGAGGTGGCCCCTTTTGTAGCGATGATCACGGTTCCACGGCTCATCGCAATGCCAACAAAGACCCTTTGCTGATCGATCACATAGTTCTTCCTTTGTCAAATTTTTTGGCAGCAAACGACGGTTGGGAGCAGAAGGAGGTTTATATGCCACAGGCCTAGGAGAGGTTCTCATCCTTCGAGCATCTTGGTTGAGCCGTTCTTCTTGTATTCGGGCGAAAGAAATTGCAATTGTCACGGTACGGGGCTGTCGCACCTTAACTTCCCCTTTTATCTCTAGTTTGAGTCCCTCGATGAATGTTTCTAACAATTGATGGCCAGTACAATCACGAGCAAGGTAGGATTGCTTCTCAAACTTGGTTTGGTACTCTTGAATCGTAGAGGTTTGTTGAATCTTTATGAGTTGGCCATCGATATTTTCACTCCGTAGGTTCGAAACGATTCAGTAGTACGTTCTTAAATTGATTCCATGTTAGAGTCTCATGATTATATTCCAGCTAATTATTGAATAGCATCTCCTTCAAGGTGGATGACAATAATTTTCACCATAGCATCATCCGACATTCGGTAGTAGCGAAAGTAACGTTCGGCACGCGAAATCCACCCCACCAGGTCTCCTTCTTCCCAACACGAGAAGTCCACCCTCATGCATGGCTAAAGCATGTCTGAGGGCTATCGCTCCTTCTTTGGAGGTCTCTCTAAACTCTCTCCTTACTGAAATTTGGTTGGACTTGGCGGTTGTCCAATTCTGAATTCTACAAACAAAGCACGCAATTTGTCCTCCAAGCACGATTATGATAATACCTTAAGGTTTTATCGTGGAAGAAACGAGAGAAAAGGGGAAGAAATGGTAAGGTTCTGATACCAAATGATAAGACCCTAAGGTCTTATCGTAAAAGAAAAAAGATAAATGGGGATGATTGCTTCGAGGGGATCGGCCTCCTTGATCACTTCGAGGGAATCGGCCTCCTAGGGTCCATGGATTGGAATAACATTTCATTAATTGATTGATTGATTGATTCTGAAAAGAAAGGGTTATATCACTATTTATAAAGTTCCACCCAAAATCCACCAGGACTTGGACTCTTAATAATAAATAAATATTAAATAAATCTCTACCTGACTCTAATTGAACTAAACAAACTCAATAAATATTATTCAAAAGCTCATTAAATAAAAGGGTCCTAATAGATTTAAGTCGCGATTCAATCCGAGATTCCAATGCTTCAAATTTGGCATCAATTGGATCTTGGGAAGCTATAGCATGCCTATAGATCAGAGATGTCTTTGTCTTTTTTCTATTGATGGGTTAATGGCATGGAGTGGTGGAAGTTTCGAAAAAATTGAGGATCACGGAACAGTACTATAGTAAATTTTTACGTCTAAAGTGTAGCAGCTTGGACGTAAAAAGCCAGTGGTTTATAATGAGAATTTTTTTTACAAAACCAAAGGGAAATCCATTAGGAGGAACTGTCAAAGTTGTCATAAAAATTTCATAGAGATTTGGATAGAAAAAATGCAGTAGCAAGATCAAACAAACTGTGCTATACGGTTGGAATTCTATAGTGCATCTTTTGTCGTAGAGATGAAAACTTTGCGACGAAAAGTTTATGCAACAATATAGGAACAACTTTTTTGGATTTGAATAAGGATAACTAAATTATAGCAGCAGTAATGTAGGAAACTAGAACTTGTTACAATTCACGGGGAGATCAAAGGATGATCCGCGGTGGTAGAGATGACGACGAAATTCGGCGACGATCTTTTAAGCAATTGTGGGAATTGCTTTGGGTGGCTATGGAGGGCTGATGGATGGCTATGGAAGGGCAGCGAGATGCCAAGAATGCTGCTCTAATACTAAGTGTTAGAACTCTTATGGATTCTAAGCTTGGGGTTGATCTCTTTAGGGGATTAACCTCCTTGGAACTCTACATGGGTTCCTTCCTCTAGGTTGCTTCTCAAAGGCTGCTAAAAAGATTCATCTATTTTCTATCAAAAGAGGATGAATTAATGACTATTTATAGGGCTTCTAAACCCCAACTCCTAATAGGACTCCTACTCAAGACTCCTACTCTTAATAGGACTCCTACTCAAGACTCCTAATAGGACTCCTACTTCTAACCAACTCCTAATGCTTCTCTAAGAATCAACCTCTAAACTAATCCTATCCTTAGCCGGCCTCTTCACATCTTTAATAGGGGTCAGCTAGATAAGTTTTACATAAATGCCCCTTTTAATTAGGACTCTCCTAGCTAGAGTCCTAACACAGTAGTAGGATCGGGACCCCCAGTTGGGGGCCCTATAAGATAGATAGGGGATGGCCCCTAAGAGGCCCTTGCCCCCATGGGTGATCTCGGCCCAAGAGATGGAGACCATTTTATCATCGTGGGCATTGACTCCTCCATGGGTAGTGGCTCCGGGGGCTCAGCAAGGGCCCCTCGATGCCTTTTTCGAGGGCGAAGGCCTATAGTGTCGTGCTCACCCGAGGATCCCGAAGAAGTTGGACAGGTTGGCATTGGCCTCGGAGCTTCCAAAGGACCTAATAAGAGGGCCATGAAAGGAACCTCGGTCCCATGATGGTTGCTCGCTTGTCGACAAGCCCTCGTCGAGTCCGAAGAGGGGAGTAGAAGGGTGTCGCCTCTTTAGCTCCCAAAGATTCACACCTACCAAAGGACAATAGAGGAAGGGTTAGAAATAAGTGAGAAAGAGTGGAAAAATGAAAAAATGACCATACCAAATGGGGCCGAAGGAGTGGCTACCACCGAACGGGATTCCTCCTCACACTCCACGGCCACAGATGAGAAGAACCCCTATATCTTCTCCCAGGCCTCGTCTTCGCTCGAGGACAAAGGGGGCAGCAGGTTGTCTATGGTGTGCGTTGTCCAAACCACCAGGAAGCCCTAGTCTTGGCTTTCGCTGACTATGAAGAAGTAACTCCATACTTTGTTGTAAGAGGTCGCTCGACTTATCTTAAACCCCGCACAAGGGGATAGGTAGTAACTTCTCGGTCCTTGACTCAATCGGAAGCATGAGTAGAAGAGGTGTCAGAACCCTTGTAGATTTTAAGCTTGAGGCTGATCTCTTTAGGGGATTGGCCTCCTTGGAACTCTATAGGGGTTCCTTCCTCCAAGTTGCTGCTCAAAGGCTGCAGAAAAGATTCATCTATTGCTTGAGAAAAGATGATGAATATATTGCTATTTATAGGGCTTCTAAACCCCAACTCCTAATAGGACTCCTACTCAAGACTCCTACTTCTAACCAACTCCTAATATGACTCCTACTTAAGACTCATATTCCTTTACAACTCCTAATGCTTCTCTAAGAAATAACCTCCTAACCCTAGCTGGCCTCTTCACCTCTTTAATAGGGGTCGGCTAGATAGATTTTACATGAAAGCCCCTCTAAATAAGGACTTTCCTAGCTAGAGTCCGAACAAGTGGTCGCGAGATGGTGCCACCCTCGCGTTGTCACATGCCCTAAGAAAGATCCTCAGGAAACGTTAAGAATTTGATGCCATCTGGGAAGGCGAAATCCCTCAAAATCCCTAGTAGGAAGCCACCACCGGAGGAAGAGGAAGGCATAACCTTGCCTCCACAGCATTGATTGAGAGGTAGAATACCCTGGAGAGCTAGTGGAAAGGGTGAACCTCATCCCTAGGAATGGACAAAACAAACTCCAGTAGAACCCGAAAGTGGTTGGATAGCGCCTCTAGTTGCCACGATGTCACCACGGAGCTGTAGTTGTGGGCCTCCATTATTTGCACCAGGTCTCGTGGGACCATGGGAGTCTTAGAAGGTTTGCTCCCTGCAGACAAAGAGCTCACCTGAACCACCTTTCATAAGGAGATGATCGACCTTTCAATAACCTATCGACGCCAAGAAAGAGGATAAGAGGCAATCGAAAGGTCATCGCTAGAAGAGGACGACCCCAAAGGAGAAGGTGGAGTTTTGTTAGAGGAAGACATCTTAGTTCACATTGAAGTATCTGACGGCCAGTAGCAAGAAACAACGATGAAAGAATAACCGGAGAATACCATATAAAAGTAACTCCCTATCCAATAGGCAATGGCTTGACGTAACGACACGCCTAGGGACCACGCGAGTAATGATGGCGAAGATTGTACTGATTGCCCTAGTGTAGGCGTAGAAGTACCAAAAATGAAATAGGGGAGCTTAGATCCCTAAGTGGATCAAACCCATGGAGGAGGACACCCGTAGAAAGGGGCGTATGCTGTCAGGATAAGGTGACGCACCATATATGCCCCATAATGGCAAGAATTGCCTCCAACGTGGGTAAACCCGACCCTAGGTGGATCTAGTCTCTCACTTTAATACAGTTGAACTGAACCTCCGGATTGTCATAGATAAAATTGTAAATGAGGTGTTTGATGTAATGCTCATGTATGTCCGTATCTTTCGGTTTTGTTCATACTTTACACAGCATGTAAAGGGCTGATAGTAGGCTTAGCAATCCTATTTCTTTGGTTTTGATGGTCATCTTATGCTTGCAAACAAACATTGTCATATGGGCAATTGTGGGGTTTTCGGTTTGTAGTTGACCATTTTGGACCCTTTGTTGTGCGATCGTTTAGAGCTTATGAAGTTTGTTTGTAATTTGCATTGTCTATGAAGTGTTTGCTGAAATGATTACTTGTAGATCTCGAGTGAAACACTTTCTCTAACCCATTTTCTCTTTTGTAGGTCCTAAGGGACCATAGGAGGTTTTGGGAGATTGACCTTTACGGATGAACATGCAAGGGTGTCACACGACTTAGGCAAAACTAGCTAAGTGCGTGACATATGGTATCAAAGTGGAACAAGCACACATGAAAATACTTGGCATGTAAACGTGGGGGACCTAGCGGGGCTGCATTGAGGGCAACCAGCACGCATGACCGTTTGGGGGGAAATAGGCATGAAGTGTTAGGATCAAAATTGACACTATGAGAGGGGGAGGGGGGGGGGGGGGGATGAATGAGTGCTTTTGTAAAACCACGTAGATTTGAAAACTTCGTTTGATGAAATAATATCGAACATATGTTTAACTTAAAAACGTACGAAAGCATAGTGAGAGTAAGAAATCAGTTTACAATGTAAATGAAAAGCATAAAGTAAATGCAAACCAAATTTATAATGGTTCAGTTGTCATTACTTACGTCCAATCTCAATTCCTCTTCACTCGAGTCCATCGGCTTCCACTATCGATCTTTCTAACGGGTGAAGATCAACTACCCTTACAACACTTTCTCCTTTTCACAAGCTCTGAAGAGAACCTTTACACCCCCTCTTTTACAAGTATTCCCTCGTACAACTCCCTTAGGACTATCTCTAAGCTCTAGGAGGAGGGACTCTAAACTTTAAAAGAGTTTATAATCTTAGAAGCATAGAATTTTTGTTCTACTATCTTGTTGTGCCTAAGTAGGAATTTGTGAGGTATTTATAGATTTCAAATGACTTCAAAAATTAGAGCTAAAATTCAAATCTGTAGGTTTTCGGGCTACTAGCGGTATCACTACCAGTATTGGATGATACCATCGCTTGCTAGACTAACAACTAGCGGTACCATCACTTGTCAATCTAATACTAGGCGATACCACCACCTAGTCTAGCATTGACATTGAGTGGTACCATTGCCTAGTCTAGCAGTACCACTGCCTGACATAGTTTGGGAGACCGTGTTTGGACGGCATCACTGTTAGATCCTACTATAGGTCACTGAATGGGCCAAACAACAGGCCCAATTTAGCCCTAATTCAAGCCCAATTGGCCCCTAATTAAGTTGGCATGGTAAGCCAAAACTGACTCAATTAGACCTAACTAACTTGATCTAGACACACACGATTACAAGTATGAATCTTATATTGTCCGACATATTATTGGTTCGTCCAATACTTCATCTGATTCTTCGGTGCATCGTCCCCTCTTTCGGAGTATTGCCCACTTAGAATGTTGACTCTCGTAACTTCCGATCTCCTTAGCGCAATATCTGATCCTTCGACCTGATGCCCGAACTCATGGCACGAAGTCCTTTTAGCCCGACGTCTAATCTTCTAGCATGTTCTACTTTGGCCCAATGTCTAATTCTTCCTGCTTTAATCAAATTGTCTTTCCTTGATCGAGGTTAGTCCTACATTACTCAAACATATATTAGATCATAACTTCATCAATTGATTTCATCATTAAAATCTAAGATTCAACATAAAGATGTAGGGAAAAGGAGTCACTCAAAGGAGCGAGCATCTGAGATTGACATTTAGAATAATGGCTAACCCTTTGCGCAAGAGGCACCATGAGGATAAGCAAGTTGGGAAAAATGCATAGCACATAAAGGTTAAGATGGTTGAGTTCGAGCTACAGCTCGACGTTGACAACCATACTTGATGATGCTAAGTCAAGCGAGGTGCTTGGTAAAGGATGAGACCATGCAAAGTGGAATGGGTTGCCGAGCGACCAAAAGAGTTGTGTAAAGCTAATAGAGGTGAGGGGAATTACTAACTTGAAGAATTTGATACTCATGCAAGGGCTTGTATGCAGACGATGAAATGTTTGTAGCCATCCCAAGGCGACCGAAACTCGACGCTATGGGGCAATAAAATTTTTTCTTCGGCATGAGAAGGATACGTCCATCGGATGCTGAAGTGTATAGCGAGTTTAACATAATGCTAGGCCTTAATAGGTGCAACAGGGGCTGTATTGGCAAAGCGTCCCAATCTAGCAAGTGCATTTGCGAAGGTAGAATAATGCATAGTTTATTCAGCAAGGCGGAGTAGTCCAAGGGGATGGTGGTCTCTAAAACTTCTAAAGGGAAGGATGTAAAGAGAGAAGTTGCTCCAATGGGATAGATACCTTGGAGGGAAAGTCTCGGTTCTTTAGAGGGAGAATCATGTGTAATAGACCGCACATGTTGAGGAGTTCCTCAAGATAATAATTTCATAAAGCTCAACAGATTGAGCGAGCAACAAGGAGGCATTGCATAATCTTGCATGAGGTAATGCATTGATGGATGCATTGCGAGATTAAGTGGGGGAGCAACCTAAGGCAATACAAAATGAAGGCACACTTGGAGCCGATATGGAAATCGGACTCAACGGAGGGCTAACCTGTGGAATGGTGGGCGCGAGGGCCATGATCAACTTAATGCAAATCAAGGAGCGGAGCAACTTGGATGTAACTTAGTGAAGTACTCAAGCCGCATGAAGGGAGCCGACATAGAAGATAAAATATGGAGCGAAGGCATGAAGCTTTCCTTAGATAGAGATCAAGGACATGAACTCTTGTAGAGGCACGAGCAAGATCATATCGTTCTATGGGTCCCTCATTTTGATGGAGCGGACTCATCTTACATGGTGCCAAAGATGAAGGGAACTTCGAGGCATATGCACCTTATCTCGGAGAAGCATTTGACGAAGGAACCAAGGTGACTCAACTTGTAAGGCGAAGTTGGGTACAGAAAGCCTTGGCATAAGGCAAGAGGATGCGGAGGCAAGTACTCTTGAAGAATACGTCGTAGTGCTACCATTCAAGTTGCCATGAAGGAAGCAGTGCACAATGGAGATTGTATTAGTGGGGATAGAGGTCCAAGATTCAGACAATGGTGTATCAATTTTAGTGAAGTCGATAGACTTCAGGAGCTACTAGGCGATGGACTATCTTAGAGTTGTGCTTCGTTTGGGTATGACCCGAGAGCAGATGGATGAAGGTCAATTGCCAATGGAGCAAACACAATTGAAGGTGAAAAAGGCCTTGCAATATGTTGGCAGAGGCCACACGTGGATGGATCACAATTCGAGTTCATCCCACAATAATCAGAATATAATAGAGATGTCACTAGGAGGTGACATAGTGCAGCGGATCGTGGTGGAATAGTTTCTGGCAATGCGATATACATAAAACTAGTGTTAGGATCGAGTTGACGCTAAGAGGTGTTAGGAATGAGTCGGCACTAAGAGGGGGGTGATTTAGTACAGTGGTAAAAATAACGTCAGTTTCATAAAAACTATTTCATATGATAAAAACCAAACTCGGAAATGCTTAACTTGAAACACGTTCATATATGAAGTGAATGTAGTAGGCAAGTAAAATGGTTTGTAGTAAGGTAAATTGCACAAGAGAAACGCAAACCAGATTTTTATAGTGGTTCAGTCGTCGTGACCTACATTCACTCCGCCGATTCCTTTTCCGTCGAGGCCATCGACATCCACTATCGATCTTCCTTTAATAGGCGAAGATCAACCTCCTTCTTACACCTCGATTCTCACTTAGAACTTTGAGAGGAGTTCACACAAGATTACAATAGCGTTTCTTTCCTTTTTTACTCTCAATACTTGTGTGTGTTAACTAGGGATAAGAAGGGTATTTATAGGCCTCAAGTTGATTCAAACTTAGAGCCTAAAAATATCCCATCCCGGGTTTCCTAGGTATGGGCGGTACCATCGCTTGTGCTGGGCAGTACCACCGCCAATGTCAGTTTGACACTGGCACTGCACTGGGCAGTACCACCGTCAGTGTTAGTCTGACACTAGGCGGTACCACCTCCTGACAGGGGTGGTGCCATCGCTTGGCACCCTACCACTCACAATAGTGTTTCTTTCCTTTTTAACTCTCAATACTTATGTGTGTTAACCAGGGATGAGAGGGGTATTTATAGGCCTCAAGTTGATTCAAACTTGGAGCCTAAAAATATCCCATCCTGGGTTTCCTAGGTACGGGTGGTACCACCGCCAATGTCAGTCTAACACTGACACTTCACTGGGCAGTACCACCGTTAGTGTCAGTCTAACACTAGGCGGTACCACCTCTTGACAAGGGCGGTGCCATCGCTTGGCACCCTACCACTGGGCGGTACCACCGCCCAGAATTCCTAGGGTGCTATTTCCCAAGCGGTGCCACTGCCAGCCAGGCTTTCAGCATCCTAGTTAGGCCTTGATGTTGAATATCGAATTTTGATGATGAAATCAATTGTCATTTGTTGATCTAATCTATATGTTGAGAAAAGTATGCAGGATTAACTACGATGGTAGTAAGACATGCAGCAGGTGTTATGCCGGAGTCAAGATCAAGATCACGTTGGGAGTACGAGAGTTCATCGGAAGTCCGGACGTTCGTCGGAAGTTCTGCTGGAACCATCCGAGAAGTCCAAGAGCTTGCCATAGAAGCTCATCGAAACTCGCCAACAAGATCATCGCGAAGTCTAGGAGCTTGCCGTGAGTCCATCAGAGCATTACCGAGAGTTCGTCGGATGTTCGCTGGAAGTTCACCGGAAGCTCACCGGAAGAAGCGATTGACGCACCGGAACACGAATTACAGTAATCATTTCTTATTTGTCATAGTTAGAGTGTAGATTAAGTTAGGTTTGGGAGGTAATCCCACTAACTTAATTAGGGGCCAA
>LVTN01002466.1:3917-18087 GCA_001649415.1 Musa itinerans
TTGATGACAAAGGGGGAGAAGTTATGATGACAATCATGCATGGAATGATGTATTGAATGATTTGATTATGCATGATTTTATGATGACATGTTGCAAATATCCATGATTAAATTTGCCTAAACTTGAATTCAAGAGTTCTCTTAAATATGGTATATTGATAGGGGGAGTTTATTTAAACTCCGGGAGTTAAGATAAACTCCATCATCAATTGGTTGTCATCATCAAAAAGGGAGAGATTGTTGAATCTCGAATTTTGATGATGAAACCAATTGATAAGTGTTTATGATTTGATCTGCATTTTGAGTGACACAGAAAGCTTTGATTAGGATGAGACAATTAAAGCAGGAAGAATCATGTTAGGCCGATGAAAAACATGTCAGAAGATTGGACGTCGAGCCGAAGGATCAGTCGACGTATCAACAGAAGGCTTCGGGCCATGGATTCGGGCATTAGGCCAAGAAGAGTGGATATTGCACCAAGGAAATCGGAGTTGCGGAGGTCAACTAGCCGATTGGGCAATAGGCCGCAAGAGAGGACGATACACCAAAGAATCGGAGGAAGCATCAATGGACCAATGACATGCTGGACAACATGATTCATGCTTAGTAATAATTGTCTAGATCGAAGTGTATTTTATATGTGCAGGATTAACTATGATAGCAAGGCATAAAGCAAAATGAAGTCCCAGAGTCAAGAATGTGATTTCGTTGAGAGTTCAAGATTTCGTCAGAAGTCCGGACATTCATCGGAAGTTCTGCCAGAATTGATCGTGAAGTCTAGGAGCTTGCCGAAGAAGCTCATCGGAACTCGCCAAGAAGATCATCGTGAAGTCCAGGAGCTTGCTGGGAGTCCGCTGGAACATTGTCGAGAGATCGTCGGAAGTTCGTCGGGAGATCATCGGAAGAAACCTAAACTTACAGGCTTATTTAAATTAGTAAATATCTTAAATTTTGTAGTTAGGACATAATTAGGATTAGAATTGGGCCAACCCAATTAGGGGATAGTTGGGCCCAAGTTTGGGCTTTGTTGGGCCAAGAGGAAGGCTCAAACAATGACTAAACAAGTGAAACTATTGTGGCATAGTCTTCGAGATTGTGTCAGGCAGTGGTACCACCCAGACATAGTCTCCTAGGAGGTAGTACCACCAGGCTGGGTGGTGGTACCGCCCAGTGTCAGGCTGCAGGCGGTGGTACCGCCCAGTGCAAGCGATGGTACCGCCCGTACCCTGAAATTTTAGGGGTTTGAATTTTAGGCTCCAAATTTGAATCCATTTGGGGCCTATAAATACCCTAGCTATTCCTGCATGGATAAGCAAGAAATATTAAGTAAAACTCTATTATTCTAAAATTATAAACCTTAGAAAGTTTAGTTCTCTCATCCCAAAGCTTAGAGAGAGTTCTAAGGGAGGTGTGAGAGGGATACCTTATAAAAGAGGGTTGTAAAAGGTTGTCTCCTAAACCTGTGAAAGGAGAAGAGGGTGTAAAAGGGTAGTTGGTCTTCGTCCATTGATAGAAGACCAATAGTGGATGATGGTGGCCTCGACGGAAGAGGAATCGGTGGAGTGGATGTAGGTCACAACGACTGAACCACTATAAAATCTGGTTTGCATTTATTTTGAGCAAATTACTTTAACCGCAAACTGAATCTTTACTTGCCTACTACTTTCACTTTATAAATGAATGAGATTTCAAGTTATCTTCTGAGATCGATTTTCAACGTACGAAAGATTTTCCAAACCGACATAATTTTACCGCTGCACTAATTCACCCCCCCCTCTTAGTGCCGACCTTTTCCTAACATCTTCATCCAATTACCCAAGCCTCTTAGATTAGTGGATCTCTATCCAATAATCTCTTATGGTCTTTTATTGGATCTCATCCATAGGATCAAATAATTCAAGGGCTTATTGGATATCCAATAAGACAAGGGCTCTAACGGATATCTCATATCAGAACCTCTACTCATCACAATACCTATCATATGTGTGTGACCCTCTAGACCCAATATCGAGCTGGCCGTGAGTCATACCTATCAGAACTCCTTCTGGCTCAGTGAATTATTATCTCTATAATAATTCACTCTACTCATCGACTACGAACGTACTAGGCCACTACGTCGTAGTCCCCAGATAGTACAAGAGAATCCAATCCATTAGACCTGTCTATCCTCAGTTATTGTGTACCTATAGTCCTTTATCCATCTAATATCCCAAAGACCGTATACCGGGCATTGTGTTGTCAGACCCATACGGTTTCTACCCGAGTCTCACTCTAATCAGATTCTCCCGGAGAACTCTTTCTCTCTCAATCCGAATAACCCTAGCTAGGGATTTGTTTGAGTAAGAATACATGGGATATTCCTCTCATGACACTGAGAGTGGATGATCTTCTATCGACACTCAATAGCCTTTGTAAGGTTGACTGTCACTCATGATGACCAACTATACTAGATCTGGGACATCCAAACCTATAAGTCTGGTATCAAAGAGTATAGCACTCATACAAGACATCCTTGGTGTCTCAAGTCTAAGGACCAGATACACCACTAGGACTACGGAATCGCTCTCTGACAATAAGGCATCATCAACCATCCAACATTTCGTAAGCGAATCATGTGGACGGGTATACAACACACCAGTCTATCTGGTTATCTCGATATCCCTCTCTAGTAACCTATGACTAGGATTATTTAGGATCTGTGTTTAAAGGTGAATAGGTCTCATTATCGTGATCTTATCATGATCTGATTCCCATTGCACAGATCCAAGGACATCACAATATATATATGTAGATATACAACAAGCAATATAAGGTAAGAAATGTCATAAATATAATAAGCAAAAACACTATGTGTCAAGTCACACGTGTCATCACTCACGTGATTGGCTTGTAGGGCACCTATGATTAGCAATCTCACACTTGACCTAAAGCCAATCACCTATGTGTCTGATCTCCATCAGACCCTTGTGACGCTCAAAGATAATTTGAGACAATGGCTTTGTCAATAGATCTGCAATATTATCTTCAAATGAAACTCTTTCCACTACTACATCTCCTCGGGTCATGATCTCTCTAATAAGCTGAAACCTCCTCAAAACACTTCTAATGAGACCCGAGTTCCTCTATTTGAGTAATCGCCCTATAGTTGTAATATAAGGGAATCGACTTCTTGCTGCTTGGCATGACTCCCAGATCTATGATGAACTTCTTCATCTAGACTCCCTCCTTTGCTGCCTCTACTACAACAATGTACTTTGCCTCTATGGTCGAGTCAGTAGTAGTATATTGCTTGGAACTCTTTCAGCACACTGCTCCTCCATTCAAGGCATACACATAACCCGAATTCAACTTGCTATCATCAACATCGGACTGAAAACTCGAGTCCGTGCAGCCTTCAACCATGAGGCTAATACCTCCACATTCTAGTAAAAGATACTTAGTCCTTCTCAAGTACTTAAGGATACACTTTACTATTTTCTAGTGCTCCAAGCCTGGATCTGCCTAATACTTGCTCGTGACACTTAGAGCATGTGCTAAATCAGGCCTGGTATATAGTATGACATACATGATATACCCTATCGTTGAGGCATAGGGTATCCTATCCATGTTCGCCCTTTCTTCAAGAGTCTTTAGGGACATACTCCTAGAAAGCGGTATCCTATGTCTCATCGGTATGAGACATCTCTTGGAATTTTCTGTCAAACCTTTTGACAATGGTGTCTATGTACCTGGGGATAAGCTAAGCATCCTCTTAGATCTATCTCTATAGATCTGAATTCCCAAGATATAGGATGCTTCCCCTAAGTCCTTCATTGAGAAGTGTCTAGATAACCAAGCTTTTACTATGGATAGTATTTCTATATCATTCCCAATGATCATGATGTCATCCATATATAATACCAAGAAGATGATAGCGCTCCTATTTATCTTTCTATATACACAAGGCTCATCTTCGTTCTTAATGAAGTTATAAGATCTGATTGCCTAATCAAATCTTATGTTCCAACTTCAGGAAGCTTGCTTTAGTCCATAGATGGATCTAAACAACCTGCACACCTTATTTGGGTAGTCCTTGGACACGAATCCCTCGGGTTGTATCATATACACCTCCTCCTCGAGGTTCCCATTGAGGAATGCAGTTTTTATATCCATCTGTCATATCTCATAATCATAGTATACTACAATAGCCAATAGAATTCGGATGGATTTTTGCATCGCTACGGGTGAGAAGGTTTCATCATAGTCAACACCTTGCCTTTGACGATACCCCTTAGCCACTAGTCTTGCTTTATAGGTCTCTACCTTTCTATCTACTTCGATCCTTTTCTTAAAAATCCACTTGTAACCGATGGGTACAATACCCTCGTACGCATCAATTAGGTTCTAAACCTTGTTGGAGTACATGGAATCCATCTCAGAATTCATGACTTCTTGTCACTTCCCGGAGTCTATACTCATAATAGCCTCCTCGTAAGTCTGAGGATCAATATCCTCAATATCCTCTCCTCTAATATGTCCCACATATCTCTCAGGAGGATGGGATACTCTGCCGGACCTACGTAATAGTTGGAACTTGTGTGTTAGGTACCTGTACAGGCTCGGGCTGTAAAGTGGTACTTGAGCTAGGTTCTCAAACCTCACTCAACTCTATCATGCTCCCACTATCTTTACCAAGAATGTGTTCCTTCTCAAGGAACACCACTCTCTTGGCTACAAAGACCTTTTGGTCCTCGAGATGATAGAAATAATACCCAAAAGTTTCCTTGGGGTATCCCACGAACTTGCACCGCTCCGTCCTCGATTCCAACTTATTGGGGTTGTATCTTTTAACATGGGTAGGGCAGCCCTAAATCTTAACAACCATAAGATTATGCTTCTTCCCTTTCCATATCTCATATAGTGTAGACACTACCGACTTAGTTAGAACTCTGTTCAAAATGTAAGCTGTGGTCTCCAGGGCATATCCCCATAATGAGGTGGGTAGGTCAGTGAAACTCAATATGGACCATACCATGTCTAACAACGTATGATTCCTCCTTTCAGACACACCATTGAGCTGAGGTGTATAAGGAGGTGCCATTGGGATAATATCCCATGGTCCTTGAGGAACTAAGTAAACTCTATACTTAAGTACTCACCTCCTCGATCTGATTGAAGAGTCTTGATACTCTTTTCAATCTAGTTCTCTACTTTATTCTTATACTCTATGAATTTCTCAAATGCCTCGGGCTTATACTTTATTAAGTACACATACCCATACCTTGAGAAATCATTAGTAAAGGTAATGAAGTAGGAGTAACCACCAATGACATGAGTTGACATGGGTCCACATACATCACTATGTATGAGTTCCAGTAGCTCAATGGCTCTCTCTCCAATTCCACTAAATGGAGAGTTGGTCAGTTTTCCATAAAGGCAAGGCTCGCAAGTTGCATATGACTCATAGTCGAATGGATCTAGATATCCATCCTTTAGCAACTTTTAAATCCTTCCCTCATGGATGTGACCTAGCCTACAATGTCATAGGTATGCACTGTTCACCTCATCTTGTTTCCTCCTAGACACACTTATATTCATAATATGTGGAGTAGTGTCTAGCATAAACAAACCATTATGCAATGTTCCTTTCGTGATGATCTCATCATCTAATAATATTGAACAACCATTGTTCTCAAAAACTAATTTATATCCACTAACTATCAAACATGAAATGGAGATAATGTTTTTGATAATAGAAGGAATAAAATAACATGTATCTAATGCAATAATAGCTCCACTAGGCAGATATAGGGCGATATCGCTAATAGCTACTATAGCAACTTTTGCTCCATTGCCCATCTTGAGGTCCATCTCGCCTCTCGCCAATCTTTTAGGCCTTATCAAAACCTGCAATGAATTACAAATATGATAAGAACTACCGGTATCCAATACCCATGTGTTATCATAAGAGTCTAATAAATGGAGAATGATCATGAATGTACCTAAAGCTTCTCCAAGCTTTTTTTTTGCCCTCTCTACAAGGTACTCTTTGCAGTTCCTCTTCCAATGCCCATCTTTGCCATATAGGTCTTTCTTAGCAACCTTTGCTTTACCTAGTCTGCCCTTGCCCTTGCCCTTCTTAAGGGACTTTTTTGTTTTTCTTTTCTTTCTAGTCTCACTAGTATAGAGAACTGGCTTCTCCTTTTTTATAGTGCTCTCTGCCTCCCTCAACATATTGAGGAGCTTTGGGAGAGTCACCTCAAGCTTGTTCATATTAAAATTCATTATGAACTGTGAAAAAGAATCTAGTAGGGACTGAAGCACAATGTCCACACATAAGTTATCCTCAAGGACCATTCCTAGACCTATGAGTTTCTCTATCCACTCAATCATCTTTAGGACATGGATCTGAATGGGTGTCCCCTCACTCATCCTAGCGTGGAAGAGGCTCTTGGATATCTCATATCGCTGAGTCCTTCCCTATTTCTCAAATAATTTATGGACATGTAGGAGAATGGATTTGACATCCATCTTTTCATGTTGTCTCTGTAACTCAGGAGTCATAGAGCCCAACATGTAACACTAAGCAAGAGTGCAGTCATCAATGTACTTCATGTAGCGAGCGATCTCATCCTCACTTGCCCCTTCCTCGGGCATAGGTATCACTATATCAAGGACGTACATGATTTTCTCTATCGTGAGAATAATTCTCAAGTTGCATAGTCAATCTATATAATTTGGACCAGTGAGGCGGTTGACATTAAGTATGCCACATAAGAGATTTGAAAATGACATTTTCTGAAAATAAAGATGTAGCAGAAATAAATAACATGCAGATTTTACAAAAATATATAATCAAGATATAGACTTCTATCTTAATATGCTCCCACTATTTTATTGGCGAGTCACGTGACACCCTCAGCACATGAAACGAAAGTCTTTGACAGACTTCTAGTGGGGATCAAGATCTAATCAGCGTCTTAGTGTAACCTCGAGAGACTCGACCAATCACATTAAGCCTGAAAGGTAGGCAACCCTTGCCGATCACAACTCCTTGTGATTCCCGTCCTATTTGGCCTCCGAATCACCATAGTCTTGAGGGACTCGACCAACCATGATGCTCGGTTAAGTCAACACCATCGTTACAAGATGAGTCTGATTCGATGATATACCCTTGAGGGACTCGACCAAGCATACCATGTTCTCAGGTCACCTGTGACATCTCTATGTCATAGGCAAGATAGCAAATTGTGATATAAGTGAGCCTTGAGGGACTCGACCAACTCAACCTACACCGAGAATCGGTCCCTACTTATAATGATATAAGGCTACGTGGGTCAATCTAATTACCTCATATTTATCGACTTAATATTATCGAGAGAGGGGTTTCTATAATTTGGTCTCCTAATATGATATGTCACATATATACATATTTAATATATATCTACATCGCATGCAAATATATATACATATCTAGTAAGTGTATAAGCAATCACACCATATGATCATGGACCACTGCCTAATGTGATCAAGCCCGAGCCAATGAGCCTAATCACTCACATCAATATCTATGTGTGTAGCAGTGAATCTCCATGCCCTGTGATCGTCCATCTCATCCTCGTCGGTTTCATCGACATCTCGATGCATCTCCAAGCATCACGATCGTCCGTCTCGTGGGTCCCGCTATCGTTTCTACGCTCCCGCTGCGCCTCCTCGTGTGATTGCAGCTTAATCATAAGCACGTAGGCCGAACAATAAACGAGAAATAAAATGGAGGCTCGCAAGCCTCAATAATAATAATCACAAGTACACACATCACACGGTCCATGATCATTCATCCACATACATCACATGTATAAATCATTATTATTTATGACTACTAGATAATAATAAAAATAATAATTAATTAAATATTTTAATTAATTAATATTTTTTGAAATTAGAGACATGTAGGAAATTTTCCTACTTTTGAGAGGTAGTTTCGTAATTTGGACAAAAGGATAAAATTGGAATTTCTTAAATTCGCTGGGGCAAAACTATCTTTTTGCCCAAAACCCTAAGACTCCCCATGCCTTGCTAATTACGGCTACTGCCACCCTGCCGGCGGTGGCCCTGTGCGGTAGGGGGGGCGCGACGGCGCCACCCCTGCCCGCGGGAGGCGCTGCCCCTGTAGGTGAGCGCCCCCACCTGCGGGTGGCGTTACCCCACATAGCACCCACAAGCGGTTGTGCTCACGAGCGCAGTGCCCGCAGGTGCCACTGCCGGGTGACGCCTCTGCCCACGGGTCCAGCATCCGTAAGCGCCGCCCTTGCACGCGGGCGCTGTGCCCGTAGGCAGCGCCCGAAGGTGTCGTCGCTTGCATTGCAGGCAGCCGGCCTTACAGTCGCCGCTGCATAGGGCCTGCCTGCACGCGGCCGGCCTTGCAGCCGTTGCTGTAGGTGGCCTGCCTGCATGCATATGGCAACGCTGCCATCTGTGACTACAGCAAGGGCAGCAACAATTGCTGCCCTTTCTCGCTTTTGCGTCAATGATTTTGACGCCAAAAGCTTCTCCAAAATATAACACACGTAGTTCAAAACCAATCTATCGCATGAACAACCTAGCTCTAATACCACTGTTGGGTAATCTTGGGGGCGACATCACATGCGCAACATAAGAACAGAAAACAAAATCCCCAATTTCCCAAAAAGATATTCGTTGTCATGCGAAAATTGGTTTGCAAAAATCCGCAAAACTTAAAACTACGTTTAGAGTAAATTGTGTTACCTAGGGAGATTGGATATCCCTAAATCCTTATAGATTTCTAGGAGAGGGTGAAGGAGGTCAAGCGCCCTCCTCTCTAGCGGTAATCCACACAGTAGAGCTACGACAATGCTCCTCAAAACTCCAGGCCTACTTTGAGGTGGAGAGGGGGAGGAGAATAAGAGAGGCAAGCAAAAGGCTCTAGCCTATGAACCACTAAATCCATCCTATTTATAGAGGTCCCCTATCAACTTAACCCTAATGGATCCTCCCCTATTGGGTATTGAATCTCCATCCAACTACCCAAGCCTCTTAAATTAGTGGATCTCTATCCAATAATCTCTTATGGGCTCTTATTGGATCTCATCCATATGATCCAATAATTCATGGGTTTATTGGATATCTAATAAGATAAGGGCTCCGGTAGATATCTCATATCTGAACCTCTACTCATCACACCGCCTACCATATGTGTGCAACTCTCTAGGCCCAATATCGAGCTGGCCGTGAGTCATACCTATCATAACTCCTTCTATCTTAGTGAATTATTATCTCTATAATAATTCACTCTACTCATCGACTACGGACGTACTAGGCCACTACGTCGTAGTCCTCAGACGATACAAGGGAATCCAATCCATTGGACCTGTCTATCCTTAGTTACTGTGTACCTATAGTCCCTCATCCATCTAATATCCTAGAGACCGTATATCGGGCATGGTGTTGTCAGACCCATATGGTTTCTACTCGAGTCTAGCTCTAATCAGATTCTCCCAAAGGACTCTTTCTCTCTCAATCTGAATGATCCTGGCCAGGGATTTGTTTGAGCAAGAACACACCTACATCCACTCCCGATTCCTCTTCCGTCGAGGCCGTTGGCGTTCACTAACGATCTTCTTTCAATGGACAATGATTAATTACCCTCTCTATAACTCTTTCTCCTTTTCATTTGTTTAGGAGAGAACCTTCATACCTCTCTTTTACAAAAGACCTCACTCCTTTTAGAAGACTTCTAACTCTAAGAGGAAGAGACTTTATATTTCAAGAGAGTTTACAATACTTTTTTTCTTAAATATTCTTTTTTCTTTTTACTCTTTTTCTTACTATACTAAGTAGGAATTAGTGAGGTATTTATATACCCCAAATGACTTCAAAAATTAGTGCCAAAATTCAAATCCTCAGGTTTTCAGGGTACTGGCAGTACCACCGCCTACATTGGGCAGTACCACTGCCTGCCACTGGGCAGTACCACTGCCTGCCACCTTGTGCATTGGTAGTACCACTGTCTAATCTGAGCGGTACCATTGCTTAACACATTAGAGACTATGTGCTGATTGTACTTCTACCAATTTGGGTGGTACCACTGCTTGACACTAGCGGTACCACCGTCGAGTCTTCCAGAAAATATACACTTTGTACGTTTTAACTCATAGGCAGTTCCACGGTCTCGCGGTGCCACCACCTGACCTAACTATGGGTCATTGAATGGAACCTCCAATGGGCCCAACTTAGCCCCAAATCGAGCCCAATGGTCCCCTAATTGAGTTAGTATAGTTACACCCAAAACTAACTCAAATTAGACCTAAACTATGATGATCAAGACATACATGATTATAAGCATGAATCCTATGTTATCCGGCATGTCATTGGTTCATCCGGCTCTTCGTCCGATCCTTCGGCACATTGTCCTCTCTTCCGACATATTACCCGATCCATCAGCATGTTAACTTCCTGCAACATCCGATCTTCTTGGCGTAATATCCGATCCTTCTGACCCGATGCCCGAATTCATGACATAAAGTCTATCTTCCGACACATCGACCAATCCTCCGACTCGACATCCATGACATGATGTTCTTTGGCCCAACATCTAATTCTCCTACTTCAATCGATTTGTCTTTCCATGATCGAAGTTAATTCTACGTCATTCAAACGCTAATTAAATCATAACTTTATTGATTAATTTTATCATCAAAATTCAAGATTCAACCCATGCATGATCACTGTGATAACAGTCAAGATCGCCCGTGATAACAACCTCAATAACAACCGAGATCTCCCCAACTCTGTTGAGGAGATGTCGTAAATCTGTTGAAGAAGATCCTTCTCTATTGAGGAAAATTCTCTCTTCTAACATGTATAAATAGGGAGTATTGTATTGTTTTAATATAATGCAATCTTCTTCTTTGTATTTCATTTCTATCATGGTATTAGAGCCATTCCTGCCTTAGGAAGCTCTACTCTCCCTTCCGCAACTTGTTCTCATCGGAGCAAGGCATATCTTCATGGGACTATCAATCATTGCCTCTTTTTCCGCAAACACTCCCCCCTTAATCTCCATGCCTTTGTCAATGCTGATTGGGCAAGAAATTTTGATGACAGAACATCCACATCGAGGTATATTCTCTTCCTTGGATCTCATCCAATTAGTTGGAATTCTAAGAAGCAAAAGATAGTTGCACGTTCTACAACTAAAGCTGAATACCGTGCCATAGCTACTGCTGCTGCAAAACTCAATTGGGCCATGAATCTCCTCAAGGAACTTGGCATCAACATCACCTCTACTCCTATAATATATTGTGACAATGTTGGAGCCACTTATCTTTATGCTAATCCAGTATTCCACTCACGCATGAAACACATGGCCATTGACTTTCACTTCGTGCAAGAACAAGTTGTCAGACATCAACTACGTGTTTCTCACGTACATACGGCTGATCAACTAGCGAACTCTCTCACAAAGCCTCTCACCCGTAACTCGCTTTCATCACATCGGTCCAAGATCGATGTCCTTGACAGAAGCACCGGCATGATAACAGTCAAGATCTCCCGTGATAACAACCTTAATAACAGTTGAGATTTCCCCAACTCTGTTGAGGAGATGTCATAAATCTGTTGAGGAAGATCCTCCTCTATTGAAGAAAATTCTCTCTTCTAACATATATAAATAGGGAGTATTGTATTATTTTAATATAATACAATCTTCTTTCTTTGTATTTCATTACTACCACACTGTCCTAGACAAAATTAGACGTAGCTTAGCTGCGTGCATGCGGTTAGTTACATGATAAATAATGCAATCGATTGATCACAAACGACGGGGCATGCATTCACGCAGGTCAACTTATGCTGTCTAAATTTCACCCCCGATACTGAGTAACCGGTTTATCGTGTGCTTCATTTGTTTAGAGAAAAAAGTTGCAGTGAGTTAGAAAGAAAGAGAGAAAATTGGGGACTCGGGGATTGTTGTGTGTTGCCCTCTTGTTCCGGTTATTTGCGGTAGTGAGTCCAAGGAAACGTTGCAGTCGCGGACTTGTGCCATCAAATATCAAGGGACAGAGGACTGGCTCGTTTACGCCTTTATTAAGCCGAATATAAATGAATTATTAGCTAGGCTGATCGTGCCAAATACACAAGGAACTGTGTCGAGACATTTTCTCCACAAACAGGTGCTCCCATCTTAGGAACGAAGCTCAACCTTCGTCGATTATCTTCACCCTCGAGATTGCATCTCCAACTTTGCATAAACACCAAAAGAATCAAAATAATAATAATAATAATAATAATAAAATAAATCCTTCCAAGTTCGATGAAAATTAAATCCAGCAAAACTGTGTTGACGTACGTTTGACATGTAGAGTTCTATGGACAAATTGGAGAGAGGCGTTCACACGAATTACGGAATCATCAGAGGCCAAGTGGTTCAGGCCTGATATTCTGAGAGATATCGTTGACACAATCCACGTTGGTCCATCACGGCCATATTTCCATCAGGTAAGCCTTCTTGGCTCAATGAACATGCCGGAAGATTAAAAGAACAAAAGAAAAAAAAAAAAACAAGACCTAGTACAGAAGGAGCTTTATAAATGATTAGACAATGCAAAAAAAACAAGTGCCACGTTAAAGAGGAGGGCCAGACAGATACATTACTGCCCAACAATACATAATAACGAACTGGCCATCTTAACGAACACATAACTTAATGCCAAATATTAATTTGGATTCAGTACATATTTTTCAAGGGATCGCCAGTTGGGCCATCTATCTGTTCCTTTCCGCTGTTCACTTCAGATCTTACAATAAGAAGCAAGCCGCGTTACAGAAACGATCACTTCCATACATAGCACCAACCTCTACTCAACCCGCTGGTTGTGACAACTGTGATATGTTTACCCGTTATCTAGGAAGTTCTCCCCCGAGCCCTTACCAATATAAGAGCTGCTGAAACGACCATCTATCATATTCATTTGGTCGATTAGAGACCACTTTATATGCCCAGGGGGTGTTTCTGCGATTCCAGCAAGATAAACATTAGACAAGTCAAAATTTGAGATTGGAAATTGGCGTGGTGGGATTCTTCAAGTCATCCTCCTGTAAGATATCTCCTATCCTCGATAAGATACTGAATGCCAAACCTACAAGAACCCTTGAATAGGCTTCAATAATGGAATGTCCAACATCCTGCGATGAGTATACAAGGATTGAAAACAAAGGAAAAGAATCATTTCACATGGATGATGCACATCATATGACCTTACACGCAATTAATAAACTTTTAGTTTGATCGAACTAATTATCCTAACACAAAGTTATGATCAAAATGAAAAAAGTCAAAAGATGTTCCACGTCGTTGTCTTCTGCCATGGTCAACGTAAGCAATGCATTAAATTAACTAAAAGTAGGAAGCAGATCCTGTCATTAAAATTGATTGCAGAAGGAGATCACCTTGTTGTATTGGACCTTGGTGACATCAATAAAGGATTGAGGGTGATTTGGGAATCTGATCTTCAGAAGGCGCAGAAGTGATTCTGTTAGAACCCTAGCAGATTCTAAACTTGGGGTTGATCTCTTTAGGGGATCGGCCTCCTTAGAACTCTATAGGGGTTCCTCCCTCCAAGTTGCTGCTCAAAGGCTGCAGAAAAGATTCATCTATTGCTTATCAAAAGAGGAGGAATACATGGCTATTTATAGGGCTTATAAACCCTAACTCCTAATAGGACTCCTACTCAAGACTCTTACTTCTAACCAACTCCTAATAAGACTCCTACTCAAGACTCTTATTTCTAACCAACTCCTAATAGGACTCCTACTCAAGACTCTTACTTTTAACCAACTCCTAATAAGACTCCTACTCAAGACTCTTATTTCTAACCAACTCCTAATAGGACTCCTACTTAAGACTCCTATTCCTTTACAACTCATATTTCTTCTCTAAGAAACATCCTCCTAACCCTAGCCGGCCTCTTCACCTCTTTAATAAGGATCGGCTTAGGTAGGTTTTACATGAATGTCCTTCTCAATTAGGACTCTCCTAGCTAGAATCCTAACAGACTCCTCACAAATCCGATTCCACTTCTTTTAGGAACGTGACCCTTATTTGTAAAGATCATGTTCAAAGATTTGCTACCAACCTCGAATTTCTTCAAGGTGTCCTTAAGTAGCAAGTTTTC
>LVTN01002466.1:19494-33140 GCA_001649415.1 Musa itinerans
TAGAACCCTTGCAGGTTCTAAACTTGGGGTTGATCTCTTTAGGGGATCGGCCTCCTTGGAACTCTATAGGGGTTCCTCCCTCCAAGTTGCTGCTCAAAGGCTGCAGAAAAGATTCATCTATTGTTTATCAAAAGAGGAGGAATACATGGCTATTTATAGGGCTTATAAACCCTAACTCCTAATAGGACTCCTACTCAAGACTCTTACTTCTAACCAACTCCTAATAAGACTCCTACTCAAGACTCTTATTTCTAACCAACTCCTAATAAGACTCCCACTCAAGACTCTTACTTTTAACCAACTCCTAATAGGACTCCTACTTAAGACTCCTATTCCTTTACAACTCCTATTTCTTCTCTATGAAACATCCTCCTAACCCTAGCCGGCCTCTTCACCTCTTTAATAAGGATCGGCTTAGGTAGGTTTTACATGAATGTCCTTCTCAATTAGGACTCTCCTAGCTAGAGTCCTAACAGATTCAGCCCTCTCTGAATAGACTGCCATCTTCTCAACTTGTGAACCATTTTCTTTGATGAAGGACCAAGGGTATCTTATTGGTGATTTTTTCATTATTTGGTCTGAAATCTTCTGTTTCCAGGCAAAGATTGCACCTTCCAACTGATTTACCATATCAAGGACACTGTGTTCAGCTTCCATGTTTAGAGAAAGCAAGACTTCCTCGACAGGAATTGATTCTGCAGCTATAGCATGGTGGATATCTACATCCAAGCTAGCCTTTCCTGACTGTTTGAGTAAAGTATTCAGAAGCAGAATGATTTACAGTCAAAATGAAAATGCAACTTAGACTTTAATGTCAAACAACCCATCATCAAACACTAATATGGATGCTTGCCTTTGGAAGGGTGTCCTTGATGACAGAGGGAATAGGCATTTGAACCAAGACCTGTTCATTTATGGATTTGGCAGCCTTGAGGATTTGATGGACAAATTTACCCTGGAAACCAAGCTTTCTTCTTTGAGAAGGGGAGAGTCCAGACTCTGGAACCCTAGGAGTGGGAAGCCACCATTTCTTGCCCTGTTTCGTACCATTATACAGGTTACATCCATCAGCTCTGCCACCTAATTCTGTGTGCCAAAATTCCGTGCCCACCATTGAATCTAACACTTCCTGCAAACAAGTAATGCATCATTGGTAAGGTAGATTTATATTTTGCAACGCCAGATATGTAGCCAGCCATCTTTTTAGGGTTACTCTGTTAAATGCTAAACAACTAGCATACTATGAGCATCAAATCTAGTTTCCGAAGGGCTGGAAGAGTCATATGAACATCTGAACGAGCTTTTGGGGTCATTATCTGCAAAAAAAAATAGAGAGAGAATAAAGATCTGTTGATTTCAGTGTAAAAGGTCTACATGATGCAGTTTACAAGCAACACTGCACCTCTAACATTCGACCATTAGCACCATTCTGCTTTGCAGGAACCAGCTCAACCATGTAGTTGATAGGGGAAAGCAACCAGTCCATTTCTCTTAGCCATCTGCTCTTTATTCCCTCAGATAAGGGTTCCAATTTCCAAAATTCCCCAAATATAGATGCTAAAAAGGAAAAAAATTGAGAAAAAGTCAGAACCGTCAGACAGGATCAAAGAAGAAATTGGCACATCTACGTATGTAATCATTGCATAAAAATATTCCGTTTTTCTTCCTGATAGGGCCTAAAACTACTTAGCCAATGCTGCATCGTGACCATCTTTCTTGGATCACACAGATTCAACCTTGAGATTCACTCAAGGGAGACATTTTAACATAACCTATCTCTTTTGATGATATCATAAAGAAACTTCAGTAGACGATGTGGCATCAGCTAGTGATTTGTCCAATGGCATTCAGCTTCTGAAGTGGAGAAATTGCTATATGTAAATTTCAACAAGTCTCATGGACGACTATTATCTCAAAACAAAATGTGAACTTTGTTTTACTGCAAAAATTGAACATTTAACAGATTAATGGCCTTATTCATAACATCATCAAGCTATTCATATCTGCATTGTAAAGCTAGGCTTTCCAACCTTCAGATTCCAAAGATTTGGCATTTAAAAGAGAAAAAAAAAACTAATATGCTGCACATCTGATGGGTGACACTTTAACCACTATTGGCTACTAGCAGAAAACAACCTCACAACAATCATAATCCATAAGTATACAAACCGAGTTGGATAAAGTCCAAGAAGTGGTCAGAAGATTCCAAGGTACGTCTCACTTATAAGTGAAGAAAACATCATTACCTGCAAGACCGGTAATGGCATGAGATAATGCGAGAGCAGTACTGATCCCTTTTATGCCTCCTGAGACATCTTCACCAAACAGCAACTTTGCCAACTTCTCCTTCATAGCCTCCACATCTGAAACATCTATCGAGTATGTGATAGGTCCCTTCCCATTGATGTAAAAATGATGAAGGCCGTTAAGAGTATCCCACTCATCAAGCAAGTGCTCATCCTGGTTGCTCGAGGACAAGCATTGTGAGAAGGAAGAGCCAAGGGCATCTTTACTTGAGGAGCAGCTTGAAGCATCCTCATCGGGGGAGTCAGTGGCAGCACATCCATCAGCTCCACTCATGTCACCTCCAGCACACTCATTGTCATAGGAGCAGCTGTTGAGGATGCAGCTCTCAAGGCCATTATATGTCGTCACCCCTGCACAAGTGCAATTTCTTCATGGTTTTCATTTCTTGGAGAGCATGGTTAATAGAGCCATCGTGCTGTAGATCCAAAAAAGTGATTGGAGCTAGGCTTCATCTACAACTACAACAACAACAAGCCATTAAGTTCCAACAAGTTGGATTAGTTTCATGAATCTTTTACCCACGATTGAGCTTAGATAAGGTAATATCTGTAATTAAACCAAGAGTGTTCAAATCTTTTTTTTTATTTTTTCAGTAATATCTTCTTAGGTTTTCCCTATCTCTTCCCACACAATCAATACTAATCGACTTACTTCTGTCTACCAGGGCACCTAAAGGTTTTTATCTAGTATCAAAATTTAAGGGACCAACAGCATTGACTGCCACTATAATAACTAGCCCATCATGATGTTGACACCAACAAAACCATTGCTACTGGAACAAGTTTAAATGCCTATAGGCTACTAGCTAATTATCCTCACTATAAAATTATTTCTCTAAATTATTTGATGAACTATAAATGATTTAATTTTAGAGTAAAAAAAGTGCAAAATTTAAAACTATACAAGAAAATTAGAATCAATAAGTTAAAGTTAGATATTAAGAACATGTAATTTGGAAGAGTTTAGAAGATTTTTGATGTCTAGTTATTTAACAAACTATAAAAATCTAGTGTCGTTGTATATCAGTACAAGAGAGATATCCAAAATTGCACTAATTATATCGAATTAAGTAGATGAGCAACTGGAAATTTGGGAAAGTGATAGAACAAAGAATAAGATGGAAGACAAGTTTTTCAAAGTCAATTTGATTTTATGCTGGAAATATCAGTCATAAAAATTATTTATTCAACAAAATAATTACAAAATAGGTTTAAATATGATTCTAGTTGAATTACAGAAAGCCAATAGTAGATTTCTTAGATACCCTTATAGTGAACTTTAGCTAAAGAATATAGTATTCAGTAATTATATTAATTAGTAAAAGATATATATACATATGTATATGCTAGAGTAATTTTTATAGTTAGGAATACAAGAAGTGTTTATGGCAAGTTTCTGTAATCATAGGATTACACCTAGGTACAAGTTCAGATTCTTATACTTCAATATTGCTAATAGAATACTTGCCAACAATATACAAATAGACCTCCAAGGTGCATGTTGTTTGATGATTGTTTTGATTGTTGAGAGTAGTCAGAATTGATGTTAATGTGTTATGAAGCAAAGCATCATCTTTTAAAATTTCAAGTAGGAGTAGCAATGTTAGAGAAGAATAGAGGGTGTAGTTAAGACAAGTGTACAAAGTTCCAGCAAATAAAGTTTTGAGGAATGTTGATTTTTTATTTGAAAAATGGAATATATTGACAAATACATTATTCACAAAGTAAAGGCAGGGTCATTAAAGTAGAGAGGATTTGTTATTATGATGTCTTTCTTGTGTTAGAAGAAAAAAATTATAAGACAAATGGTCAATAATGTCTTATTGATCAAAATGCTAAGCAGTTGTGAAAAAGCATGTAAAAAAAATTGGTACAATTAAGATGAGAACATGAGGTACATCTATGCGCTTACTAAAAAGGTAAAACAGGAAATGCTTTTTATGAATAATTAAGTGGCCTCAATAGAGAACAAAATGAAAACACAAATAAAAGAGCCTCATATATACCATAACTATAGAAGGTGTTCAATTATATTTTCTTTTAATAGATTCACTTACAATTAGATCAAAAAAGAATTCACTAGATATAGAAAGATCAATTCTAACGGGTCTTAGTTTAACTAGGAATGCTAGACCTATATGGGTCTAAATGATTGGAGAAGATCCATTGTAGTCAACCCCAAATAATTAGGACATTATGCATCATGGCTTGTTATTGTTTTTGTATTACTACATTCTTGTGCAATGATACGAAAAAAAATATTTGCAAATTTTATCATGTCATTTTTTGCTTTTCTTTATCATTTGCAAAGATGAACTATTTAATCTCTTAATGATATCATATCCTAATTATATGGTGGCAAAACATATAACTAAGACAAATACTTTGAACCCTACATGCAACAGAGTATAACCATCTTTTGTTAACCTTGGGAGAAGACATGCAGTTGGAATACTAGTTGACCTCCTAAGAAGTCCAGTATAACTTGTGAGGATGCGGTATGATTGGTAGATGAGGATATAAGACATATCTAAATATGAATTAAGTGTATTTATTAGGATACAAGCTTTTGGGGTGGCAGGGTGTCTGCATGATGGAAACCTCTTGGCATGTAGGATCTGCTGATGTGAATAGCGTTATCATACAAAACACACGAGCTTTGGTCCAAACACCTTATACACGGACGGGTCATATTTAATCCCAAACCACTCACCCCCAAAGTCAAAATAGAAAAATCAAATGAAAGAAAACCAAACGGCATATTTGTACACATCATATGTCAACCTAACGGACTCAGATACACGTTTTTCGTGTTTGGTAGGAAACTCTTTTACTGTTTTACTGAAGGTAGGGATTAAGACAAAATCTATTAAGCAAATCATCAGGTGCATCAATAGATGCATCACATGGCTATCAATTGCAGGCTTTTAATGAACGAAACTCGCAACGTACTACTACTACCACATCATAGTTTGCGGACAAAATTAACAGCCATTATTATTGGCACACGATGATGGGTTGCAAGTGGATCGAAGCCTGGGCGAGTTGGAAATGAATCAATCATGTAGAGGTGCGGAATAGCTGGGGCATTTGGGGACCGACAAGGCTGATCACGTGACCACTGGTGTGTACCGAAGACTTGTCTACTAGATGTCTCACTGTCGTACAGTGTGAGTGCAACTACGGAGCACGTAACCTCAATGAATTAGCAATATGAGGCCTGCAAAGTCTTTCTGATATGGAATTGATACGGGTAGCGGACATGCTCCTTTCATCACGACATCATCTACGTGAACGACTGTACCGCAAGAAGCGGAGGAATCTCTCCCCCATTTGGGGAGATTAACGAGAGGGGATCCGATGGGCGATCCCTTCTTTCTGCCATTCATGCTTTGGTTCTTCTTGTTAATAAGAATCGTGGGGGCCTCCGGTGCTAGGGGCACCGGACACATACTTCACGAGAAGAGCTACGCGCCGGGCAGGCATCAGAGTACTAAAGAAGACGTGTGTGCCTGCACAATTACCAAACTAGTACTGCTATATTCCCTTCACCCGATCCTACACTCCCCCATGGGTTCACTGTTTTGCTGCAGTCCTAGTCACTTGGAAACGAAGAGAGAGAACGCTTTTATAATCGGTGCTACGGAGACTCACGAAGGCGAAACAAAACGAAAGGAACTATCTGGCTCAAATTCAGAACGCGACGGAAGCATCATCAGCATCGTGAACCCAGGAAGCTAAGAAAAAAAAGAAAGAGCAGAAACATACTCTCTTGCTCCTCGAAATCTAAGGTTGAAGTCTTTTGTACGGTGAGGACCGATGAGGATATAAACAGGAATTACCTTTATATATGAACAAGTACTAGTAGGTCATAACATGCAGCGGAATTAAATGTAAGCACAATCAAACAGAACACCAAGATATACGTGGAAAACTCCTTCAATGTGAATGGTAAAAATCACGGGGCAAACTAGAGATAATCCACTATGAGAATAATGAATATACAAATCTCAATCTCTTACCCAAAACCCTAGCAACAACCACAAGAAAATAACTGGGATACAAGGATCACGTCACTGTCCACAATAGCTAAAACCTCCCTAAGTAATCACAGCAAGAGTCTACTGTAGATTTGATCTAACCTGATATGAGAACACTGCTAGATGATTGAGAACAGTCTCTTTGCGTTGTTTTTGTCTTCTTCCCTTTCTTTCTCTTCCTTTTCTGCCTTGTTTTCCTCTTCTTTGGAATCCCGTGGCTCTTTTTTCTTCTCCCACGTTGCTGCCCTATTTATGCCTTTTTCTGAGCAGCTATGAGACCAGCTACATCCATCATATAGACGGATATACAGCACACCAGTCTGTCCGGTTATCACGATGTCCCTCTCGAGTAACCTATGACTGGGATTATTTATGATCTGTGTTTAAAGGTGAATCGATCTCATTATCGTGATCTCATCACGATCCGATTCCCATTGCATAAATCCAAGGACATCACAATATATACATGCATATATGCAATAGTTAATATAAAGTGATATATGCCAAAATATAATAAGCAAAAAGATTCCGTATCAAGTCACACGTGCTATCACTCATGTGATTGGCTTGCTGGGCACCTATGACTAGCACATGTGTAGTTCCTCAACCCATCGAGGGAGAGGATTGCAAGTTAATCTACCATCGATAGACTCCCTCTGGAACTTCTGTTATTATCGCTGCTGCTATTTGTAGCTTTCGTCATTGTCGTTATTATTGTTTATAGCTTTTACCACTACCGTTGCTATCATTCGTAGTGCTACTATAGCTATCTTAAACTAATCCTATGTTGTTGCTACTACTAGCTGCTCACCGCTGCCTCTCCATCCCACTTTCGACACTGTTGGTGATAATTTTATCCCCTTATTATTAATAAATAGTTCTTTTCTCCCCCTCTAACTACTATTAATAATAAATAATATACTATCAACAATAGATTGTTATCTATCGTACAAAGTAATCTTTATTTATTAGATTGATAATATAGATTTTAATATAGCTAATATTTATTTATTTAAAATTATTATTAGGGTTTCAAGATAAATGACAAGTGTACAAAGCAATTAAGTAGATTCTTCAAAAATTTAAGAAAGGATCCTGCTTGGAAATACAATTATCTAAAAGATCCTAAATATTCTAATACAGTTACTTGCATCTTTTGTGATAAAACTATTAGAGGTGGTATTTTTCGTGCAAAACAACATATAGTTGAAAATTTTAAGAATGCATCAGCCTGAAAGAAGTGTCTACCTGATGTAAAAGAAGAGCTGCTGGTTTATATAAATGAAAAAAAGATGCAAAATAATAAATTTTATGAGATTTTACTAGAGAATAATGTTGAACGTATCAGAGACGAAAAAGAATATTATTTTAAAAGTTTCAATGCAAGTGGGATTAAAATATGTGACATAAAAGGAAAAGAAGCAATGGTTGTTAAGCAATGGACCTATGTATCAAAGATCACATAAGCAATAAGGGTAAGGAGGATCAAAATTAATATAAATAAATATAACTAATGCTTGTGATAAGGAATTAAGGGAAAGAATAATTCAGCACATTGCTCGTTTCTTTTATCAGTTTGGCTTTCCCCTTAGTATAACTCCTTTAAACAGTTTTAAGGAGATGATTGAAGTTATTAGAAGATATGATATGAGATTAAAACCTCCAAATTATTATGAAATGTGAGTTCTATTATTAAAAAAAGAATTAAATTATATAAATGATTTATTAAAGGACCATAAAGAATCATAGGTAAAGCATGATTGCTCTATCATGTCAGATACATGGACCAATAGGAGACATAGGAGTATAATTAATTTTATGATTAACTAGTCTTTAGGAACCATATTTGTGAAGTCAATAGATTCTTTTATAAAATATAGAGAAAAGACATATAATTTACAAGATAAATTTATAGAAGAAATTGGTGAATAAAATATCATCCAAGTTATTATCGATAATAGAAGCAACTATGTATTAGCCGGTAAGATTTATCTTTTGGGTTTATTAATATTTTAATTACTTTATCTCCAATTAAATAGAAGATTCATCAAACTCTAAAGTCTTATCAATTCTCTTGTCATTTGACTTAGGTAAATTATTTGAAGTAAAAAGATCACTTATATTAGACTCCATATGTGATATATTATATTATTTTAATGTTAGAGGATATTGAAAATATTTATAAAATCAAAAAGACTTTAGAAAGGGCAATATTTGTCATTGGATTTCTCTATAATCATATTAGGGCTTTGAATATAATGATAGAATTCATAAGCAATAAGGAATTAGTAAAATATGATATCACTCAATTTGATACTTCCTTCTTGACATTACAAAACATGTATATTCAAAAACATAACATAAGAAACATATTTATCTCAAAAAAATAAGTAATAAGCAAATGAGAAAAAGAAGTGAAAGGCAAGAGGGCCAATGATGTCATCTTAATACCATCCTTTTGGAATATTATAGTTTATATATTAAATATAATGAGCCATTTTATTCGAGTCATTCGGTTACCGGATAATGAAAATAAGCTTGCAATATGATATATTTATGAAGCCATGGATAGAGCAAATGAGACGATTCAAAGGTCTTTTAATGAGAATGAAGAAAAGTATAAGAAAATATTTATAATCATTGACAAAAGATGAAATTGTCAACTTCATCGTCCATTTCATATAATAGGATATTATTTGAACTCAGAATTCTTTTATAAGATTACCTATATTAGTTTTGATGTAGAAGTTCTAAATTGGTCATATCAGTGTATTGCAAGATTAGTTCCAAGCCTTAAGGTACAAGATAAGATCATATCTAAATTATCTTCATATAAGAATATCAATAGTATTTTTGGAATTCCACTGATAATTCGATCTAAGACAATTACATTCCCAAGTATTAATAAATTAATATAATTAATTTTTTTTATAGTATGTTATTATATTATTACTAATAATAAAATAAATTTTACAACTAAATGGTGGAGTCTATTTAAAAATTCCACCTGAACTTGCATTAATTTGTTATCAAAATTTTTAGTTTGACATATAGTGCTACGGGTTGTGAGTGAAATTGGAGTATCTTTGAGCATATAAGGATTATAAAATAATTTTATTTTTAATAATCTATTCTTTTTTAGATAGATGTATTAGTATATTTTTAAATTATATAACATGATAGATTCACTCAAAGAGAAGAAATCAGTTAGAGCATTAACAATTATATGATATTGTTTATATAAAGTATAATTAAGTATTGAAGGCTTGTCATGATTTGTAAAATAGAATTAATCCAATTTTATTACAAGACATTGATGATTCAAATAAGTGGTTAGTGGTGATGGGGATATAAACAGGAATAACCTTTGTATATGAATAAGTATTAGCAGACCATAACATGCAGCGGAATTAAATGGAAGCACAATCAAATAGAACACCAAGATATACGTGGAAAACCCCTTCAATGTGAAGGGTAAAAACCACGGGGCAAACTAGAGATAATCCACTATGAGAATAATGAATATACAAATCTCAATCTCTTACCCAAAACCCTAGCAACAACCACAAGAGAATAACTGGGATACAAGGATCACATCACTGTCCACAATATCTAAAACCTCCCCAAGTAATCACAGCAAGAGTCTATTGTAGATTTGATCTAACCTGAGATGAGAACACTGCTAGATGATTGAGAACAGTCTCTCTGCGTTGTCCTTGTCTTCTTCCCTTTCTTTCTCTTCCTTTTCTACCTTATTTTCCTCCTTTTTTTTGGAATCCCGTGGCTCTTTTTTCTTCTCCCACGTTATTGCCCTATTTATACCTTTTTCTGTCTCCAAAACGTAGCCACCCACATCCTCCTAATGTTAATTAGGATTAAGTTAAGAGGAGATGTGAGCTGTGGGCTGATAAAGTCCACATGGACTGAATATGGACTATCAACCCAACAAGGACAATAAGCTAATCTCTATATGACTAACAACCCGTCGAAAAAATGGAAGGAATGAGAGGACTAAATTAAAATCTCACACTGATCTTGTGCTCGATAACAAAAAAACAAAAACTCCCCATGGGAAAAATAGCCTTAAATTTGATGCGGCTCTCGCAACGGTAGACAAAGGGAAATAGGACCGTATCATTTTTTTCTTTTTTTCTTTAATTTTTTAATCTGTTTGGTTGTTTTGTCGGGCTTTTGGTTTATCGGCCACTATCCTGTTCGAGTGCCTCAAAAAGCTGCCACCACGGATTTGAAAATAATTAAAAGATGCCACTCGGTTTTAAAGTAAGTAAAAGGTGCATGTGGGAATTAGAAACTAGAACCTGACGGATATCGAGAACTTTTGAAAAGGGAGCAGATGAAGACAACATCGATCGATGATGATGGGGAAGAGAAATAAATGTTGAAAAGAAGGAAAAAAAGAAGTGAAAAAGGGAACATTTTCCCTCGCTAAAGAAGGGGGGGATTCGGGGCTCGGATCCTTCTGGACGACTAAATTGGCAGGAAAAGGCACAATGCGCGACTTCTCCAACATTAACACATTGCAGAAACGAGTCAATTTTTTCCTCACTAGAAAAAAATCAAGATGTATGGTTCCTCCCGAGAAGCGGGATCGACAGGAGGCCTTCCTTACCTCGAGGTCAATCTTCCTCTTCTTTTCTTCCGAGGAGGAGGAGGAGGAAGCGGAGTCGGGATACACGGCGCCACTGCCGCTCGATGAATGGCCAGATCTGCACCAACATAGCAAAAAAAAAACAACAACAACAGAAGAAAGACAGAGGATCGAGAGGAGAAAGAAATCGCCTAAGCTTACCTCAGCCGGCAACGCATTCCAGATACAGAGAGCAGAACTGTGCTCAGTAACAGCAGTACCACCGCTATACTCTGCCTTGGCAACAATGGCATTATATATATATATATATATATATATATGGGCCATTTTGGTACTTCGATGGCATCAGTAAACTAATTATTATTGACAGTTAGGTTTATATGTGCTTTATATGTAGAACGGACATGTCGGCAAGCTAAGCCTCTATGTGTTGATTTCCATGTGGAGTAGAAGGTAACCCACCCCAGGCGCTCAGACGATTGGAAGGCTCTCTCTCTCTCTCTCTCTGTTTCCGAGTTACGAGTTGCTACTTACGCCATGCCAATGGACGGTTCGATTCATGATTTTTGTGGACGGGTACATCAAGCATAGTAAACATTTTATCCTTGACAAATGTTGGCATTTTATAGCCCACGCAATTGGGATTTGCAAGGGTCACCCTCCGAAACGATGCCTCTGTTCGTTACCAGGATAAATGAGTATGTATGACCGACGAAGAGATAACATTTATTTGGTAGCATCACATCTAAATCTGTGAATTCTTGTATGTCATCCATTCATATATTCGAAAAAATTATATGACGTGATGGGATATAAAGAGAAATAACTTTTGTATATAAACAAATACTAGCAGGCCATAATATGCAGCGGAATTAAATGGAATTACAATCAAATAGAATACCAAGATATATGTGAAAAAACTCTTTCAATGTGAAGGGTAAAAATCATGGGGTAAACTAGAGATAATTCACTATGAGAATACTGAATATACAAATCTCAATCTTTTGCTCAAAACCCTAGTTACAATCACAAGAGAATAACTGTGATACAAGGATCACGTCATTGTGCACAATATCTAAATCCTCCCTAATTCTCTTCAAGTAATCACAGTAAGAATCTACTATGATTTGATCTAACCTAAGATGAAAACACTACTAGATGATTGAGAACAGTCTCTCTGTGTTGTCCTTGTCTTCTTCCCTTTCTTTCTCTTGTTTTTCTACCTTGTTCTCCTCATTTTCTTTGGAATCACGTGGCTGCAGCCTTCTCCCTCGTTGCTCCTTTTTCTGCCAATTTTCTGCCTTTAAAAACGCAGCCACCCACACCCCCCTAACTTTAATCTAGGGTTAGGGCAAAAGAGTGTGGGCTGTGGGCTAATAAAGCCCACCATGGGCTGATTATGGGCTGTTAGCCCAACAACCTCCCCCTTCAGCCCATAAGGGAGGCTGTCCCAAGACTCCTCAATGTGAAGCCATGCCAACCAGCTGTCGGCATATCTCCTGTCTTTCTTTTGGTAAAATCTTTGTCAACATGTCTGCTCCGTTGTCATCTATGTGAATTTTCTGAAGCTGCAACTGCTTCTCTTCAAATACATTTCGAATCCAGTGGTATCTAACATCTATATGCTTTGACTTTGAATGAAACATTGGCTTCTTACACAAATGGATGACACTCTGGCTATCACAATGCACCACATAATTTTCTTGTTTCGACCTCAATTCTTATAAGAATTCTTTCATCCATAACATTTCTTTGTATACCTCTGTAGCAGCAATATATTTTGCCTCTGTGGTGGAGAGAGCAATACACCTTTGCAATCTGGATTGCCATGACACAACTCCCCCTGCAAAAGTAAGTACATAACCTGAGGTGGACTTCCTCGTATCTATATATCTTGTCATATCTGCATCCGTGTAACCTGTCAACACAGGTGATCCACCTCCAAAGCTTAAACAAACCTTAGAGCTCCTTTTGAGATATCTAAAAATCCACTTCATTGCTGCCTAGTACTCTTTGCTTGGATTTGCAAGAAATCTACTAGTAACACCCACTGCATATGCGATGTCCGGCCTCATATATACCATCGTGTACATTAAACTTCCAACTACTGAAGCATAAGGAACCTATTGCATCTTCTCCTTCTCATCATCACTTGACGGACTCTGTTCTGAGCACAACTTGAAGTGACCTGCAAGAGGAGGACCAACTGGTTTTGCATTGCTCATACTGAACCTTTCTAATACCTTCTCGATTTACTTCTCCTGTGACAACCAAATCTTCTTATTTTTCCTATTATGGAAATCTGCATTACTTTGCTAGCCCCATGTCCTTCATTGCAAAAGACTCACTCAATTCCTTCTTCAACCTATCAATTTTAAACATATCTTTCCCAAGAATAAGCATGTTATCAACATAGAGTAAGAGAATAATAAAATTTTCACCGAACCATTTGATGTACACACAATGATCTGAAGCCGTTCTTTTGTATTCATTTTTTGTCATAAATGAATGAAACTTTTTGTACCACTGTCTTGGAGCTTGCTTCAGCCCATACAAGCTCTTCTTCAACTTACAAACAAAGTTCTCTTTACCTTTGACTTTGAAGCCTTCTGGTTGCTCCATATAAATTTTCTCCTCCAAATCACCATGAAGGAAAGCTGTCTTCACATCTAACTGCTCAACCTCCAAGTC
>LVTN01002467.1:6270-35785 GCA_001649415.1 Musa itinerans
ATGTAAAAACACACTTCGATCTAGACAATTAATACTAAGCATTAATCATGTTGTCCGACATGTCATTGGTCCCTCGACGCTTCGTCCGATTCTTCGGCGCATCGTCCTCTCTTGCGGCCTATTGCCCAATCGGCCAGTTGACTCCGCAACTCCGATATCCTTGGCACAATATCTGCTCTTCCTAGCCCGATGCCCAAATCCATAGCCCGAAGCCTTCTGTCGATATGTCGATCGATCCTCCGGCCCGACGTCCAATCTTCTAACATGTTTTCCTTCGGCACAACATGATTTTTCCTGCTTTAATTGTCTCATTCTGATCGAAGCATCTTGCATCACTCAAAGCATAGATTAAAATAGAAATACTTATCAATTAGTTTCATCATCAAAATCTGAGATTCAACACAATGAAACCTTATTTTTCTACAGGAATTCTAGGATTTTATTTTTAGTTCTTCCACCGTGCATGTGATGTCACCCTAGATTTCCCAATAGAACACTATCTCATAAATAATTTCACCGCTTGGGCCAGCTATGGGTCATTGAATGGGCCTTCCACTTGGCCAAAAATAGCCTCAACTCAGGCCCAATGAGCCCCTAATTGAGTTAGCCTAGTTACACCCAAAACTAACTCAATTAGACCTAAACTACTTAGATCTAAACACAACCGATTATGAACATGAATCCTATGTTATCCAACATGTCAATAGTTCATCCAACACTTCATCCAAGGCGCTTCGTCCAAACGTTCAGTGCATCATCGGTGTACTGCCCAATCCATCGGCATGTTAACTCCAGCAACATCCAATATTAGCGCAATGTTAGATTTTTTTGACCCGATGCCCGAACTCATAACGTGAAGTCCTTATGTCGGCATATCAACCGTGTTCATTTGACAAAATTGTTTAGTCAAAGCCCATATCGAAAAGTAATGAAGGTAATGACTTAGAGTAAATGTAAAGTATAGAGTGCAGATAAGTAATGAAATAAAGCAGTAAGGAAAGAACACACCAGATATATGGTGGTTCAGTCATTGTGACCTACGTCTACTTTTGATTCCTCCTCTGTCCAGGTCACTGGTGTCCGCTATGTTGAATCTCAGATTTTGATGATGAAACCAATTGAGAGTGTTTATGATTTAATCTATGTTTTGAGTGATGCATGATGCTTTGATCTGAATGAGACAATTAAAGCAGGAAGAATCATGTTGGGCCGGTGAAAAACATGTCAGAAGATTCGATGTCGAGCCGAAGGATCGGTCGACGTATCGATAGAAGGCTTCGGGCCATGGATTCGGGCATCGGGCCAAGAAGAGCAGATATTACGCCAAGGATATCTGAGTTATGGAGGTCAACTGGTTGAATGGGGAATAGGCCGCAAGAGAGGACGATGCGTCGAAGAATCGGATGAAGCGTCGATAGACCAATGACATGCCGGACAATATGATTCATGCTTAGTAATAATTGTCTAGATCGAAGTGTGTTTTTATGTATGTAGGATTAACTATGATAGCAAGGCATAAAGTAAAATGAAGTCTCAGAGTCAAGAACGCGATTTCGTTGGGAGTTCGAAAGTTCATTGGAAGTCCGGACATTTGTCAGAAGTTCTGCCAGAACCAACCGAGAAGTCCAAGAGCTTGCCAAAGAAGCTCATCAGAACTCGCCAAGAAGATCGTTGTGAAGTCTAGGAGCTTGCCGGGAGTCTGCTGGAACATTGCCGGGAGATCGTTGGAAGTTCGTTGGAAGATCACCGGAAGCTCGCCGGAAGAAACCAAGACCTAGGGACTTGTTTAGCTTAGTAAATATCATAAATTTCGTAGTTAGCACATAATTGAGATTGGAATTGGGCCAACCCAATTTGGGGCCAGTTGGGCCGATGTAAGGACTATGTTGGGCCCAATGAAAGGCTCAAATAGTGACCCATGAGGTGGCACCGTCGTGGCACAATCTCCGAGACTATGTCAAGCGGTGATACCGCCCAGACACAGTCTTCAAGAGGCTATCAAGCAATGGTACCACTAGTCTAGGCGGTGGTACCACCTAGCACAGGGTGTCAGGTGGTGGTACCGCCCAGTGTAGTGTCAGTGTCAAACTGACACTAGCGGTGGTACCGCCCGTACCCAGGAAACCTAGGATGAGATATTTTTAGGCTCCAAGTTTGAATCAACTTGAGGCCTATAAATACCCCTCTCATCCCTAGTTAACTAGCACAAGTATTGAGAGTGAAAAAGAAAGAAAACACTACTACAATCTTGTGTGAACTCCTCTCAAAGTTCTAAGTATTAGAATAGTTTGAGAGAGGAGTAAGTGGGGGTGTAAGAGTTATCTCCTAAGCCCGATAAAAGGATAATCAAGCCATAAAAAGTGGTTAGTCTTTGCTTATTGAAGGAAGACCGATAGTGGATGCTGGTGGCCTCAACGGAAGAGGAATCGACGGAGTGAATGTAGGTCACGACGACCGAACCATTATAAAATCAGGTTTGCATTTACTTCTTGCAATTTACATTAACTGTAAACTATCATCAATACATTTATGAACATGCTTTCAATCTAAGCATATTTCCGGAATCGATTTTAATCATTTGAAAGAATTTTCCGAAACCGACGTGATTTTACCGTTGCACTAATTCACCGCCCCCCCCCTCTTAGTACCGACTTGTTCCTAACACACTAATGGTCTTTCTTCAATAGACGAAGACTAACCATCTTCTTACAAAGCTTTTCTTCTTTTCATGGGTTTAGGAGACAACCCTTACAAGCCTCACACCTTTTCTCTAATGATTACAAAGCTGAAGAAAGAGGAGGAGGACCCATAGCACTTTTACACTCCAACACTTTTACACCCCAACACTTTCACAGCTCTTTTTGTTTCTCTTTCATTAAGAAAGGAGTGGAGTATTTATAGGCCGCAAAGGTTTCAGAATTAGAGCCAAAAAGTGCCTCTTCCTGGATTTCCGAGGTATTGGAGGTACCATCGCCGGGTACTCTAACACTGGGTAGTACCATCGCCCAGTCTAGCAGTGCTATCGCCTGATAGAGCCCCGAATATTGGGCTATGGTAGTACCATCGCCTGGCAGCATTAACTGCTGGCGATACTATCGCCCAGTCTGGGCGGTACCACTGCCTAGACCACCTAGGAGGTTGAGCCTCAAGTAGTTCCACCACCCACCCTAGGCGATGCCATCGCTTAGCAAGGCTCCAAGTGGTCGAGTGGGCCTTCCATCTAGCCCAACTCAGCCATGTTTTGGGCCTAGTTGGCCCTTAACTGAGTTAGTGGGATTACCTCCCAATCCTAACTCAATCTTGGTTTTAATTATGATAATTAAGGTATTAACTAAGTAATCTTTGTCCGGTATGTCAATCGTTCTTCTAACGAAGTCTTAATGAACTTCCGATGAACTTTTCAATATGCTTTTGGCGAACTCTCGATGAACCCTTGGCGAACTCCTGACGAACTCTCAGCAAACTCCTGATGAACTCTCAGTGAGCTTTTGATGAGCTCTCAGTGAACTCCCGACGAACTCTTGGCAAGCTTCTGGCACATCACTCGAATCTCCGGCACATGACATGGGTGTGATAGAGGTTCAAGAATTAGTTTTTTTATAAGGTTAAAATAAATTATTTATTTTGACTTGTTGACCTCATATTGTAGGGTATACTCGATGTCCAAATTAGACAGTGAAAGATCTCCCTCCATGTCATATATATGACCTTCATTGAATATAACTTTTCATATAATTATATATATATATCTATGAGATTGAGTATGGAATCCTGTATACTCACTGTCCAAATTAGAATTTATATATTTTACAAATCCATGCAATTGAACCCTTAGGTTTCCAAATAGTATAATAAAAAAGAATTGCTTCAAATCATTATTATTTGACTTGGACTTGTGCTAAAAAGATCATGGCATTTTGAATTGTTTGTTGACACGGATAAATAAAAATCTCTAAAATGATTTCAATATTAGACCTTGAACATAAAATATTTTCAAATTGAATCTTTTAAAAGAATGTTTTCTCATGGTAGCATACTATTAGTCCCCTTGTGAAACTTTTATTTTTAGGCTAGCAATACACTCCATATGTTTCTAGTGATTTACATGGTACCATCGAATGATATACACTTCACATCTCTTTTTGATGGTACAATTTACATGGCACAATAAAAAAAAAAAAGGTTTTGAGAAGAATCTACCTAGAACGCCCTTATTGACAATCCTTTACTCATATAGCATGTTCTTATAAATTATCACACTAGATAAATCTTTAACCCTTCCTCCTCTTACTCATACTATAGAATGTTTTTATAAACTATGGCCAATACTAGGTATACAAACACTGAATTCAAATTCGGAGGTTACTCATACTATAGCAACTTTACTTAGTAGAGTTTCATTTTTGTGTGATAATAGAAAAGTTAATAGATAAGTAGCCCTTATTGCCGCTCTATATTTCACTTAGTAAAGTACATAAGATTTTTCATCTTTATCTCATTCCTAGTTCAATTCTTTGAAAGTAATTGAATCTTTTTATTTATTCAAGAATCTTCTCCCTTATTTCACTTAGTCCCAAAGAGTGACCAAGACCAATTCAGTCATATTTTTAAATTCCATTTGAACACTTTCCATTTACAATCAAAGTGAAATATTATTCTTTTTACTAAACATTACTGATTAAATCATGACCTTATAATAAGAGTAAGAAATCATTCTTGATCAATCCCCTTGTCCTAAAGGTATATGATATCTTGATTGCTAACAGGATAGCTATGACGATCGAGTAGGAGAATAAAAACCACAACGAGAAGATTATGGTAAAGGCTAAAGAGGGCTACTCAATGGACTGAAAAAATTCTAGAGACAGTAAGAATTATTCCTCGAAGAAAAGTGACATTTTTGCGATCTAAAATTACAAGTTATATTGTTGAAAGGTTTATTTAGAGCTCCTCTCGAAAAAGTAGAAGAAGAATGATCAAAGTCGAGGAATGGTGACTATTGTTGAATTTTGAATTTTGATGATGAAATCAATTGGTGAATTAATGATCTAATCCATGTGTTGAGGTAAGTGATGCAAAACTAATTATGATCGTGAGAAAGACAAAATGATTAAAGAAGAACCAAAGTTGGGCCAGAGTCAATAATCGGGCATCAGGCCGGATGAATCGGGGATACACCGAAGGATCATACGATGTAGTGAAAGCTTGTCGGAAGTTCGCCGGGAGTTCACCGAAAGCTTGCCAAAAGATTGTTAATAGTTTGTTAGAAGTTCATTAAGAGTTCGGTTGAATAATTGATGTGTCGGATAATGTAGATTATGTGTATCATAATTGTTTTAACCTTAACTATCATAGTTTTTAATTTGAGTTAGTTTTGGGAAAAATCCTATTAACTCAATTAGGGGCCAACTAGGCCTTTAATATGGCTGAATTGGGTCGGTTAGATGGCCCATTTCACCACTTGGAGCCACGTCAGGTGGTGGCACCGCCCAGACTGGGCGGTGGTACCGCTTGAGGCTCAATCTCCAAGTGGTTTGGGCGGTGGTATTGTCGATAGTTAATGCTGCCAGGTAATGGTATCACAAGAGCCTAGTCTCCAAAACTTTGTCAGGCGATCGTACCACCCAGACTGGGTAGTGGTACCACCCAGTGTTAGTCTGCAAATGGTGGTACTACCCAGTACTAGTGGTGGTACCACTAGTATCCCAAAAATCCGAGATGAGACACTCTTTGGCTCAATTTTTGAAGTCATTGGGGCCTATAAATATCTCACTCTTTCCTACATGAAAGGGCACGAAAAGTGTGAATAAAAGTCTAAGATTTTGGTTATAAAAGTGTTGAAAAAGTGTTTAGTATCCTCCTTTAGCTTTGTGATCAATCTAAGAGAAGTGTGAGGCTTGTAAAAGGTTATAACCTAAACATATAAAAAGAAGAAAGAGTTATAAGAGGGTGGTTGGTCTTCACCCATTGAAGGAAGACCGTGGATGCTAGTAGCCTTAATGGAGGAGGAATCGGAAGTGGATGTAAGTCATCATGATGATCGAACCATTATAAATCTGTTGTGCTTTCTTTCTGTGCCATTTATTTCATGCTTTTTATTCTCATCACTTATTGATTTACTTGCTCACTGCCCTCAATCACTTATGAATGTTTAAACCCTTTTTCAAATACAAGCTTTATTGGATGAATCTTTGAATCAACATCGTTTTTATCGAATGCACTACTTCACCCCCTCTCTTAGTGCCGACTTGATCCTAACAGTTGGTATCAGAGCGAGGTTACTCTTTATTTAGTTTAAAACCCAAGAGAGATAGATTTTATCGGTAATTAAGAGGGTCTTTCTATCACTCGTCCTCCTATGTTCAATGGGACAAACTACATGTATTGAAAAACTAGAATGAGAATTTTCTTACTTTCTATGGATTTTGAATTGTGGAATATTGTTGAAAGCGGTTTTAAGAAGTCTTCCAAACCAATGAACGAATGAAATGATTTGGAAAAGAAAACTTTCTCTTTGAATGCTAAAGCGATTAACACTTTATTTTATGCTTTTGATAAGAACGAATTTAATCGACTTTCTATATGCAAAACTACATATGAGATTTGACACATACTTGAAGTCACATATGAAGGCACAAGTAGGGTTAAAGAGTCAAAAATTAATCTTTTAGTTCATAACTATGAGTTATTTCATATGAAACCAAGAGAGACTATTGGAGACATGTACACCCATTTTATGGATGTCATCAATGGTCAAAAAGCACTTGGTAAAATTTTATCTAATTTTGAACTTGTTAACCAGATATTAAGATCCCTTCCAAAAGGTTAGGATCCTAAAGTAACAGCAATACAAGAAGCAAGAATATAAATAACTTTCTGCATAGAGAACTTATCGGGTCTTTGATGACCTATGAAATGACGTGCATAGCACATGATGAACTTGAGAACAACCTTCCAAAGAACAGGAAGGATATGACACATGATTGGAGATCCAACACACTTCTCTAAGCTCACTAGCCAAGACAAAGAATTTGTCACCTTTGGAGACAACAACAAAGGAAAAAATTATTGGCAAAGAAAATATAGGTAACAAATCAAACATTTTAATTAAAGATGTGTTATCGGTAGATGGTTTAAAACATAATCTACTAAGCATTATCAGTTTTGTGATAAAGGATATATCATCAAATTTGAATCTAATGCTTGTATAATTGAAATATCACACAAAAATAGATCTATAATTGCCTTAAAAAATAATAATGTGTATATTATTGAAATTGATGATTTTTATGATGAAACATGTTTTTCGGCTTTAGACAATGATGCATGGCTTTGGCATAGGAGATTAGGTCATGCTAGCATGAAACTAATATCTCATTTCAACTAGAGAACTTGTAAGAGGAATGCCTAGCATCAAGTTTGTCAAAGACAAAGTTTGTGATGCATGTCAATTAGAAAAAACAAATAAAAAGTTGTTTAAAATCAAATCAAATAAGCACCTCTAGACCACTACAATTGATCCATATGGATTTATTTGGGCCAATTGATACAATAAGCCTAGGAGGTAGTAAATACGCCTTTGTAATTGTTGATGATTATAGTAGATACACTTGGATATACTTCTTGGCACATAAAAGTGATTACTTTAAAAAAAAATTTAAAATTTTATAAATTAGTTCAAAATGAAAACAGTTTTATGATTGCATCTATTCGAAGTGATCATGGTGGTAAATTTCAAAACCATGATTTTAAAAACTTTTATGACTCAAATGAGTATAACAATAACTTTTCCACTCTAATAAACCCTTAACAAAATGGAGTTGTTGAGAGATAAAATATGAGTTTATAAAAAATGACAAGAACCATGCTTAATGAGCATAGTCTACTCAAGTATTATTTTGGTCGAAGCCGTTAACACGGCATGCTATATCATACACAGGGTTCTTGTAAGACCATTACTTTCCAACACTCCCTATGAATTATCGAACAACAAAAGACCCAATATTTTATATTTTAAAGTTTTCGGTTATAAATATTTTGTTTTAAATGAAAAAGATGCCTTAGGAAAATTTGATGCAAAATTCGATGAAGATATTTTTCTTGGTTATTCCTCTATATCTAAAGCTTTTTGTGTCTTTAATAAAAGAACTTAGATAATAGAGAAATATATTCATGTAGTGTTTAATGAGCTTTTCGAATTTAAGAAAAATGATTTGGATGATGATCTTAATTTTGATGTTTTAAATTTGAATAAAAACTCTCCTCCCCTAAGCAACTTGGACGCAACTTCTTCCAAAGAATCCTTACCTAACAATTGGAAGTATGTATATGCTCATCCTAAGGAGCTAATCATTGGAGATATATCAAAAGGTGTTCAAACTCGCTCTTTATTTAAGAATTTTTGTACTAATGTAGCCTTCTTATCGCAAATTAAACCAAAATGCGTTGACGAAGCCCTAAAAGATGATTCATGTGTCTTTGCAATGCATGAGAAATTAAATCAATTTCAATTAAATAAGGTATGGAAGCTTGTTCCTAGACCTAGTGACCATTTAGTAATTGGTACTAAATGGGTCGTTAGAAACAAGTAAGATAAACATGGTAACTTGGTTAGAAACAAGGCTAGATTAATTATCAAAGGTTTCAACCAAGAAGAAGATATCAATTATGAAGAAACGTTCACTCCTATGGCTAGACTTGAAGTCATAAGGATTCTCCTTGCCTATGCTAATTTAATAATTTTAAGTTATTTCAAATGGATGCTAAAAGTGTTTTTCTTAATGGCTTTATTTCCGAAGAAGTTTATGTTGAACAACTACCCGATTTGAAAATATCATTTTTTTGAATCATGGTTTTAAGTTGTCTAAGACTCTCTATGGTTTGAAACAAGCCCCAAGGGCTTGGTATGAGAGACTTAGTTCCTTTCTAATTAAGAATAATTTTATAAAGGCAAGATCGATACTACATTGTTTATTAAATAGTTTGAAAATAATTTTTTCATTGTTCAAATTTATATTGATGATATCATTTTCGGATCTTCAAATGAGTCTTTATATGAATCTTTTGCCAATAGTATGTGTTGAATCTCATATTTTGATGATGAAATCAATTGGTAAATTGTTTAATCTAATCTATATGTTGAGATAAATGTGTAGGATTAACTACGATGGCAGTAAGACATAAAGCAAATATTGTACCGGAGTCAAGATCGAGATCTCGTTAGGAGTTCGAGAGTTCGCCGGAAGTCCGGACGTTCGTCGGAAGTTCTACCTAAATTAACCGAGAAGTTCAAGAGTTCGCCAAAGAAGCTCATCGAAACTCACCAAGAAGATCGTTGTGGAGTCCAGGAGCTTGCCGGAAGTCTGCCAGAACATTACCGAGAGATCGTTGGAAGTTCACCGGAAGATTGCCAGAAGAACAATTGACATATCAAACCAAGATTGCTTCATTAAATATCTTAATTATCATAGTTAGTCCTTAAGTTGAGTTAGGATTGAGAGGTAAACAGATTAACTCAGTTAGTGGCCAATAAGGCCCTTAACAGGGCTGAATTGGGCTAGTTGAATAGCTCATTCAACACTTGAAATCAAGGTCGGCGGTGGCACCACTTGGGACTCGGTCTCCCAAGTGCTCTAGGCGATGGTACCATCGACAGTTAATATTGTCAAGCAGTGGTACTGCCAGAGCTCGATCTCTGAGCTTTGTCAAGTAGTCGTACCACCTAGACTGAGTGGTGGTATCGCCCAATGTCAGTCTGCAGGTGGTAGTACTGCCCAATAATAGTGATGGTACCGCCAGTACCGCAAAATCCAAGGATGTGATACTTTTTGGCTTTAATTCAGAAGTTATTGAGGCCTATAAATACCCCAACCCTTTTCTGCATGAAAGGATACGAAAGTGTGAACAAAATCTTGAATTCTTGGGGTGTTAAAAGTAATGTAAAAATGCAAAGAATCCTTCTCCTCCCTTTCTAGTATTGTGATCATTCAAGAGAGGTGTGAGGCTTGTAAGGGTTATCTCCTAAACCTGTGAAAAGAAGAGAGCACTATAAAAAGGTGATTGGTCTTCGCTTATTGGAGGAAGACCATTAGTGGACGCCGATGACCTCGATGGAGGAGGAATCGGAAGTGGATGTAGGTCACACCGACCGAACCACTATAAATTTTGATTTGCATTTCTATTATTGCTCTTTACTTATTTTGCAATAGCTTCACTTCCTCCTTACTTGGCTTTCACCACCCTTACGAACAAACATTCTTTCAAGTTATCTTCCATAATTATTTTTATCGTACAAAGATTTTTAAACCGATGTTTTAATCTACTGCACTAATTCACCCCCCCTCTTAGTGCCGCTCTTGATCTTAACAATTGGTATCAGAGCTCGGTTACTCTCGATTTGGTTTAAAACCCAACAGAGATGGCTTTTGCTAGCAATCAAAAGGGTCATTCAATTACACGTCCTCCCATGTTCAATGGGATGGATTACATATATTGGAAGACTAGAATGAGGATCTTTCTAATTTCAATGGATTTTGAGTTATAGAACATTGTGGAAAATAACTTTCAAAACTCTTCTCTTCCAATGAACGATTGGAATGAGTTGGAGAAGAAGACTTTTGCTTTAAACGCCAAGGCTATGAATGCTTTGTTTTGTGCTTTAGATAAAAATGAGTTCAATTGAGTGTCTATTTGTGAAACAACTTTTGATATTTGGCACACACTTGAAATCACTCACGAAGGCACTAATAGAGTAAAGAAGTCAAAGATAAATCTTTTAGTTCATACTTATGAATTATTTCAGATGAAGCCAAGTGAAACTATTGTCGACATGTACACCCGTTTTACGGATGTCGTCAATAGTTTAAAAACTCTTGGCAAATATTTTTTGAACTTTGAACTTGTTAATAAAATCTTGAGATCCCTTCCAAAGAGTTGGGACCCTAAAGTAACGATAATTTAAGAGGCCAAGGATTTAAATAACTTTCCTCTCGAAGAACTTATCGGGTCACTAATGACCTATGAGATGACTTGCAACGCTCATGAAAAGCTTGAGAACAACCTTCCAAAGAACAGAAAGGATATGGCACTAAGAACTCATGAAGACCACTTGAAAGAAAATTCTAAGTGATAAGGACTATGATGATGACTTGGCACACTTGATAAGAAAGTTTAAAAAATTCATAAAAAGGAAAATTTTAAAAATGACAAAAAATAAAATTGAACCCAAGAAAGAACAAATTATATGCTATGAATACAAGAAGTCGGGACATTTCAAAAGCGAATGTCCCTAAGCAAAGAAAAAGCAACCAAAGAAGAAGAAGGCTCTTAAAGCAACTTGGGACAACTTAAGTGCATCCGAAGAAGAGGAGCCAACCAACACAGAGCAAGTTGCTCACTACGCACTAATGACTATCGGAGATGAGGTAAGTAGTCCATTAGATACAAATTTATCTTTTGATGAATTACTAAGTGCTTTTCATGATTTATTTGATGAATGTAAATTAATTAGTAAAAAATATAAATTGTTGAAAAAAGAGCATGCTTCTCTTGTTAGTGATTTTGATAGATTAAAAATTGAGCATGATGATAGTTTAGCTCCTTGCACAAAATGTAATGAATTAGAAACGCTTAAAAAGGAGAATTTGCAACTACATAAAACTTTAGAAAAAATTGAAATATGTAGCAAATCCTTAAATATGATTCTTGCAAGTAAGAATCATATTCATAGAAGAGATGGAATCGGCTTTGTGAGTAACACTCATAAAAATCCAACCATCTTTGTTAAAGGCCCAACTTTGCATGTTTCACCCCGAAACAAATGCAACTTTTGTTACAAATTTGGACATGTTGCTTATCAATGTCCGTTTAAGAGATGTAGTCCGCACAAATTGATTTGAGTTCCTAAATGAACCGTAAAGAACTCCATGCAAAACGATAAGTTAAGTCGAACAATTTTTGAGGCACCCAAGGTTAAATAGGTACCTAAAAATTATCCTTTTTTTAGAAATGTTTACCATCACAAGCTAGGAGCAAAAGATAGAACCTTGATAGTGGATGCTCAAGGCATATGACCGGAGATCCATCTCAATTCTTTAAGCTCACTAGCCTAGACGAAGGATATGTCACCTTCGGAGACAACAACAAGGGTAAAATCATTAGCAAAGGAACCATAGGTAACAAATCTAACTTTTTGATTGAAAATGTGTTGTTGGTTGATGGCTTAAAGCATAATATTTTGAGCATTAGTCAATTGTGTGATAAAGAATACATCATTAGATTTGAATCCAATGCTTGTATTATTGAAAAACCACACAAAAACACATCAATGATTGCCTTAAAATGAAATAATGTATACACTATCGACATTGATGATCTTTGTAATGAAATATGTTTTTCAGTTTTGAATGATGATGCTTGGTTTTGGCATAAGAGATTAGGTCATGCTAGCATGAAACTAATCTCTCAAATCTCATCTAAAGAACTTGTAAGAGGTATTCCTCACATTAAGTTCGTTAAAGATAATGTGTGTGATGCATGTCAACTAGGAAAACAAATAAAATGTAGTTTCAAACCAAAGAATCAAAATAAGCACATCTAGACTATTGCAATTGATCCATATGGATTTGTTAGGACCAATTGATACATCAAGCTTAGGAGGTAGCAAATATGCCTTTGTAATTGTGGATGATTATAGTAGATATACTTGGACATACTTCTTGGCACACAAAAGTGATTGCTTTAGGTATTTTTTAAAGTTTTATAAACTTGTTCAAAAATAAAAAAGGCTTTATAATTTCATCAATTCAGAGTGATCAGGATGGCGAATTTTAAAACCATGATTTCCAAAAATTTTGTGAATCTAATGGATACAACCATAATTTCTCTACACTAAGAAATCCTCAACAAAATGTAGTAGAAAGAAAAAATAGAAACTTACAAGAAATGGCAAGAACCATGTTGAACGAACATAGCCTACCCAAATATTTTTGGGCCGAAACTATTCATACGATATGCTATGTCATGAATAGGGTTCTAGTAAGACCATTACTTTCCAAAACTCCTTATGAATTATGGAACAACAAAAAATCTAACGTTTCATATTTTAAAGTTTTTGGTTGTAAATGTTTTATATTGAATGAAAAAGATGCCTTAGGAAAGTTTGATGCAAAATCCGATGAAGGGATTTTTCTTGGCTATTCTTCTATTTCTAAAGCCTTTTGTATCTTTAACAAAAGAACTTTGGTTATAGAAGAATATATTAATGTTGTCTTTAATGAAGTTTCCAAACTTAAGAAAAATGAGTTTGATGATGATCTTAATTTTGATACTTTGAATTTAAATGAACCTTCTCCTCCAACTAGCAACTTGGATGCATCTTCTTCCGAAACATCCTTATCCAAGGAATGAAAATAAGTAGATGCTCATCCTAAGGAGCTAATCATAGGAGACACATCAAAAGGGGTTCAAACTCTTTCTTCTCTAAAGAATTTTTGTGCCAACACCATTTTTCTTTCTCAAATTGAACCTAAATGTATTGACGAGGCCTTGAAAGATAATTCATGGGTTATCACAATGCAAGAAGAGTTGAACCAATTTGAGAGAAATAAGGTGTGGAAGATTGTTCCGAGGCCAAATGACCATTTAATTATTGGTACTAATTGGGTCTTTAGAAACAAGCAAGATGAATTTGGTATCGTGGTTAGAAACAAGGCTAGATTAGTGACCAAGGGTTTCAACCAAGAAGAAGGTATCGATTATGAAAAAACCTTCGCTCTTGTGGCATAATTAAAAGCCATAAAGATGCTCCTTGCCTATGCTAGTAGTAATAATTTTAAGTTATTTCATTCAAAAAAGTAGGGAGTTATAGGTTTCATCTAATCTCCTCTTCCCTTTATCTCTTGAGGATCTTCTAGAAGTCATGGAGACTACACTTATTAAGATAAAATGAGAGGCATGAACAAGTAATGCAAAGAAGGAAACAATTTGGTTTAGGGATTACCTTAGTATTTAACCTTCTTATGATCACCAAAGGCGGGTTTGAGATTGATCTTTGATTTTGTAGAGGATGAGGGTTCTTTTGAGTTACTAGAGGGAGAGCAAGAGGAATTAGGGATTTGGGTTTGTTTGGAGTGGTATAGAATGAGTTTGGGTTAGTTCTACCACCGGCCCTAACTTGTCTTTATATATGGCAAGTTGTAGGTGGTGGCATCGCCAGCTGGGCGGTGCTACCGCTTACAAGCAGTGACCACTGGCGGTGCCACTGCCTATAGGCAGTAAGCACTAACTTCATTGTAGTGTGGTGCAAGCTTATGTGGTGCCAACATTTGTGTGGTTCCAATACGCAAGATCTTTATCATTATGTGGTACATACACTTATCTAAATATCGTATGAGGTTTTTGAAGTTCTACTTTTGTAAGAAGAGAAAATTTATATGAAAAAAATCATATGGCTCATCAAACATACCATAAATCCATGATTCAAATCTTATCTTAAGTGACGAAATAATAGTGAATGCTCTCGAAAAAGAGAGCTCAATTAAGAAAATCCGAAGAAAAAATTAAAGAGGAATTCATGTATCAGAAAAATTTAACATACCTAATTCTCTTCTTATAAAATCAAATTGTTCCTTAATCAAGGGTTTTGTAAAAATATCAGCTAATTGATGTTTTGTATCAATAAATTCTAGAGATATGTCATGGTTATTAACATAATCTCGTATAAAGTAATGCTTAATGTCAATATGTTTAGTTCTAGAGTGTTGAATAGGATTTTTTGTTAAACATATTACACAAGTGTTATCATACTTTAGAGGTATATTTTTCAAGTAAATTCTATAATCCTCTAAAGTATTTTTCATCTATATAACTTGAGCACAGCATGCACCTGCTGCTATATACTCAACTTCGGTTGTAGATAATGTAACCGAGTTTTATTTCTTGGAAGACCAAGAGACAAGTGCATGTCCTAAAAATTGACATATTCTGGATGTGCTTTTTCTATCTATTTGGCAACCAGCAAAATCGGCATTGGCATAACCAAGCAATTCAAAGTTTTTAGATCTTGGATACCATAATCCTAGTTTAGGTGTCCCTTTTAGGTATCTAAAAATCCTTTTAACAACTTTTAAGTGAGATTGCTTGGAGTTAGATTGAAACCTAGCACAAAGTCCTACGCTAAACATGATGTCCAGTCTAGTTGCAGTGAGGTATAGTAAACAAGCTATCATACCCCTATAAGCTTTTTGATCAAAGTTTTTTCCACTTTCGTCAATGTCTAACTTAGTTGAGGTACTTATAGGAGTATTGATAGCCTTTGAACTATCCATATTAAACCATTTTAGCAAGTCTAATGCACATTTTTTTTTACTAAGAAAAATACCATCACTAAGTTGTTTGATTTGTAAGCCTAAAAAGAAAGTTAGTTCACCCATTAAACTCATTTCAAACTCATGGCTCATACTCTTGGCAAACGATTCATATACGAATTCATTTGTAGAACCAAAAATAATATCATTAATATAAATTTAAATAATAAAAAAATTATTTTTAAAATTTTTAATAAATAATGTAGAATCAACCTGGCCCCTAGAAAACTAAGTCTTTCATACCAAGCCCTTGGGGCTTGTTTTAATCCATAGAGAGCTTTAGTCAATTTAAACACATGATTCAAAAAATTATCATTCTCAAATCCGGGAGGTTGTTCAACATAAACTTCTTCGTAAATAAATCCATTAATAAGAAAAGCACTTTTAACATCGATTTGAAATAACTTAAAGTTATTATAACTAGCATAGGCAAGGAGCATCCTTATAGCTTCTAATCTTGCTATAGGAGTGAAGGTTTCTTCATAATCGATACCTTCTTCTTGGTTGAAACCCTTGGCCACAAATGTAGCCTTGTTTCTAACCACGATACCAAATTTATCTTGCTTGTTTCTAAAGACCCATTTAGTATCAATGACTAAATGGTCACTATGTCTCAAAACAAGCTCCCATACCTCATATCTCTCAAATTGGTTCAACTCTTCTTGCATTACGATAACCCATGAATCATCTTTCAATGCCTCATCAATGCATTTAGGTTCAATTTGATAAAGAAAAGCGGCGCTGACACAAAATTTTTTAAGAGAAGAACGAGTTTGAACCCCTTTTGATGTGTTTCCTATGATTAGCTCCTTAGGATAAACATCTACATACTTCCATTCCTTGAGTAAGGAAGTTTCGAAAGAATATATATCCAAGTTGCTAGTCGTAGGAGAGGGTTTATTTAAATTCAAAGCATCAAAATTAAGATCATCATCAAACTCATTTTTCTTAAATTCAGAAACTTCATTAAAAATAACATGAATAGACTCTTCTATAACCAAAGTTCTTTTGTTAATGATATGAAAGACTTTAGAAATAGAAGAATAGCTAAGAAAAATCCCTTCATCGGATTTTGCATCAAACTTTCCTAAGACATCTTTTTCATTCAAGATAAAATATTTATAACCGAAAACTTTAAAATATGAAACGTTGGGTTTTTCGTTGTTCCATAATTCATAAGGAGTTTTGGAAAGTAATGGTCTTACCAGAACCCTATTAATGATATAGCATGCCGTATTAACAGCTTCAGCCTAAAAATATTTGGGTAGGCTATGTTCGTTCAACATGGTTCTTTCTTATAAATTTCTATTTTTTCTTTCTACTACTCCATTTTGTTGAGGATTTCTCGGAGTAGAGAAATTGTGGTTGTATCCATTAGATTCACAAAAATTTTAGAAATCACGGTTTTGAAATTCGCCACTATGGTCACTCCGAATGGATGAAATCATAAAGCCTTTTTTATTTTGAATATGTTTACAAAACTTAGAAAAATACCTAAAGCAATTGCTTTTGTGTACCAAGAAGTATGTCCAAGTGTATCTACTATAATCGTCCACAATTACAAAGGCATATTTGCTACCTCCTAGGCTTGATGTATCAATTGGTCTAAACAAATCCATATATATCAATTGCAATGATCTTGAGGTGCTTATTTGATTCTTTGGTTTGAAACTACCTTTTATTTGTTTTCCTAGTTAACATGCATCACACACATTATCTTTAACAAACTTAATATTAGGAATACCTCTTGCAAGTTCTTTGGATGAGATTTGAGATATTAGTTTCATGCTAGCATGACCTAATCTCCTATGTCAAACCTAAGCATTGTCATTCAAAACCGAAAAACACATTTTATTACAAAGATCATCAATGTCTATAGTGTATATATTATTTTATTTTAGGGCAATCATAGATGTATTTTTGTGTGATTTTTTAATAATGCAAGCATTGGATTTAAATCTAATGATGTATCCTTTATCATATAATTGACTAATGCTAAAATGATTATGCTTTAAGCCATCAATCAACAACACATCTTCAATCAAAAAGTTGGATTTGTTACCTATGGTTCCTTTGCCAATGATTTTACCCTTGTTGTTGTCTCCGAAGGTGACATACCTTTCATCTAGGCTAGTGAGCTTAGAGAATTGAGATGGATCTCTGGTCATGTGCCTTGAGCATCCACTATCAAGGTACCACCTCTTGCTCTTAACTTGTGATGGTAAATATTTCTATAAAAAAGGATGATTTTTAGGTACCCATTTGACCTTGGGTGCCTCAAAAATCGATCTACTCAACTTATCATTTTGTATAGAGCTTTTTACAGTTCCTTTAGGAACCTAAATTAATTTGTGTGGACTATATCTCTTAAATGGACATTTATAAGTAACATATCCAAATTTGTAAAAAAAGTTATATTTGTTTTGGGGTGAAACATGCAAAGTTGGGCCTTTAACAAAGATAGTTGAATTTTTATGAGTGTTACTCATAAAGTCGAATTCATCTCTTCTATGAATATGATTCTTACTTACAAGAATCATGTTTAAGGATTTGCTACCTATTTTAAATTTTTCTAAGGTTTCATTTAGTTGCAAATTCTCCTTTTTAAGCATTTCTAATTCATCATATTTTGTGTAAGGAGCTAAAATATCATCGTGCTAAACTTTTAATCTATCAAAATCACTAACAAGAGAAGCATGCTTTTTTTTTAACAGTTTATATTTTTTACTAACTAGTTTATATTCATTAAATAAATCATGAAAGGCACTTAGTAATTCATCAAAAGATAAATTCACATATAATGAACTGCTTACCTCATCTCCGATAGCCATTAGTGCATAGTGAGCAACTTGATCTTTGTTGGTTGGCTCCTCTTCTTCTGATGCACTTGAGTCATCCCAAGTTGCTTTAAGCACCTTCTTCTTCTTTGATTGCTTCTTCTTTGCTTGGGGATATTCGCTTTTGAAATGTCTCAGCTTCTTGCATTAGTAGCATATACCTTGTTCTTTCTTGGGTTCAATTTTATTTTTAGTGTTATTTTTAAATTTATTCCTTTTTATGAATTTTTTAAACTTTCTTATCAAAAGTGCCAAGTCATCATCATAGTCCTCATCACTTGAATTTTCTTTCAAGTTGTATTCATGAGTTCTTAGTGCCATATCCTTCCTATTATTTTGAAAGTTATTCTCATGCTCTTCATGAGCGTTGTAAGTCATCTCTTAGGTCATTAGTGACCCGATAAGTTCTTCAAGAGGGAAGTTATTTAAATCCTCTATTTCTTGAATAGTAGTTATTTTGAGATCCTAACTCTTTAGAAGGGATTTTAGAATCTTGTTAACAAATTCAACATTAGAAAAATTTTTACTAAGGGCTTTTAGACCATTGACAACATCCATAAACGGGGTGTACATGTCTCCAATGGTCTCACTTAGTTTCATATGGAACAATTTATAACTATAAACCAAAAGATTGATTTTTGGCTCCTGAACCCTACTTGTGCCTTCGTGTATGATTTCAAGTGTATGCTAAATGTTATAACCTATTTTGTAAATAGAAACTCGATTGAATTCATTTTTATCCAAAGCACAAAATAAAGCATTCATAGCTTTGGCATTCAAAGAAAAAGTCTTCTTCTCCAAGTCATTCCATTTGCTCATTGGAAGAGAAGACTTTTGAAATCCATTTTCAACGATATTCCATAACTTGAAATCCATAGAAATTAAGAAGATCTTCATCCTAGTTTTCCAATACGTGTAATCTGTCCCATTGAACATAAGAGGACTGTTGAATCTCATATTTTGATAATTAAGCCAATTGTAATTTGTTTGATCTAATCTATATATTGAGAAAAGTGTGTAGGATTAACTACGATAGCAATAAGACATAAAGCAGGTGTTGTGCCGGAGTCAAGATTGACATCTCATTGGGAGTTCGAGAGCTCGTCGGAAGTCCGGACGTTCGTCGAAAGTTCTGCCGGAACCAACCGAGAAGTCCAGCAGTTTGCCAAAGAAGCTCGTTGGAGCTCGCCAAGAAGATTATCGTAAAGTCTAGGAGCTTGCCGGGAGTCCGTCAGAGCATTGCCGAGAGTTCGTCAGATGTTCACCGAAAGTACGTCGGAAGCTCACCGGAAGAGCAATTGACGCACCAGAACAAGAAATGTTGTTATCATATCTTATTTATCGTAGTTAGAGCATAAATTAAGTTAGATTTAGGAGGTAATCCCACTAACTTAATTAGGGGCCAATTGGGTCTTTAACAAGCCTGAATTGGGCCGAATTGAGTAGCCAATTCATCCCCTGAAAACATGGCCGGCGGTGGCATCGCTTGGAAGGTAAGGCCCCAAGATTTCTGGGTGGTGGTACCGCTGACAATTAATGCTACCAATGGTGGTACCGTCCCTATCAGGCGATGGTACTACCAGAGCTCGGTCTTCGAGCTCTATCAAGTGTTCGTATCGCCCTGACTGGGCAGTGGTACCGTTAGGACCCCGGAAATCCAGGATTAGACATTTTTTGGCTCCAATTTTGAAGCCTTTGGGGCCTATAAAACCCCCACCCTTTTTTGCATGAAAGAGCATGAAAGTATTGAGATAATCTTGAGTTATTGGGGTGTAAAAGTGTTGTAAACAAGTGCTAGAGTCCTCCTCTTCTCTTACTAAGTTTTGAGATCATTCAAGAGAGGTGTGAGACTCGTAAGGGTTCTCTCCCAAACCCATAAAAAGGAGAAAGCGATGTAAAGATGTGGTTGGCCTTCACCTATTGAAGGAAGGCCTATAGTGGATGCCGGTGACCTCGTCGGAGGAGGAATCTGAAAGTGGATGTAGGTCATGTTGACCAAACCACTCTAAATTCTGGTTTGCTTTTCATTTGTGCAATTTACTTTAACTGCAAATCATTTCATAGCAAACTACTTCTCCTCCTTATCTTTCTTATGCTCTCATATGTTTTAAGTTGCTATCTTTCCGATCCGGTTTTCATCGAACGTACGAAATATTTTATACGAAAATCGAAGAATTTTTCACTACACTAATTCACCCCCCCTCTTAGTGCAACTCTTGATCCTAACAATTGATATCAGAGCAAGGTTCACTCTCATTTGGTTTTAAACCTAAGATAGATGGCATTTTCTGGCAACCTAGAGGGCTATTCAATTACACATCCACCCATGTTCAATGGGACGGATTACACATATTGGAAGACTAGAATGAGGATCTTCCTAATTTTAATGGATTTTGAATTACGAAATATTGTAGAAAATGGGTTTCAAAAGTCTTCTCTTTCAATGAACGATTGGAGAAGAAGACTTTTGCTTTAAACGTAAAGGCTATGAATGCCTTGTTTTGTGCATTAGAGAAAAATGAATTTAATCAAGTATCGATTTATGAAACAACTTTTGACATTTGGCACACACTTGAAGTGACTCATGAAGGCACTAGTAGAGTGAAGGAGTCAAATATTAAACTTTTAGTGCATTCTTATGAGTTTTTTCGAATGAAACTAAGTGAGACCATTGGAGACATGTACACCTAATTTACGGATGTCGTCAATGGTCTAAAAAGATTTGGTAAAGGTTTCTCGGATTTTGAACTTGTTAATAAAATTTTAAGAACCCTTCCAAAAAGTTCGGACCCTAAAGTCACGGCCATTCAAGAGGCCAAAGACCTAAATAATTTTCCTCTCAAAGAACTAATTGGGTCACTAATGACCTATAAGATGACTTGTAAAGCTCATGAAGAGCTTGAGGACACCCTTCCAAGAAACAGGAAGGATATGGCACTATGAACCCAAGAAGACCACTTGAAAGAAAATTCAAGTGATGAGGACTATAATGATGACTTGGCACTCTTGACAAAAAAGTTCAAAAAATTCATAAAAAATAATAAATTTAGAAATGATACTAAAAATAATTTCGAACCCAAGAAAAAATAAGTCATATGCTATGAATGCAAGAAGCCGGGACATTTCAAAAGCGAATGCCCCCAAGCAAAGAAGAAACAACCAAAGAAGAAGAAGGCTCTTAAAATAACATGGGATGACTTAAGTGCATCCAAAAAAGAGGAGCAAACCAACACCGAGCAAGTTGCTCACTATGCGCTAATGGCTATTGGAGATGAGGTAAGCAATTCATTGGATGTAAATTTATCTTTTGATAAATTACTAAGTGCTTTTCATAATTTATTCGATGAATGTAAATTAGTTAGTAAAAAATATAAATTGTTAAAAAAGGAGCATGCTTCTCTTGTTAGTGATTTTGATAGACTAAAAATTGAGCATGATGATAGTTTAGCTCCGCAAAATGTGATCAATTAGAAATGTTTAGAAAGGAAAACTTGCTACTCAAAGAAACCTTGGAAAAGTTTGAGGTTGGTAGCATATCCTTGAACATGATCCTTGCCAATAAGGGTCACGTTCATAGAAAAGGCAGAATTGGATTTGTGAGTAGCTCTCACCAAAATCCAATCACCTTTGTTAAAGGCCCTAACTTACATGTTTCACCACAAAACAAATGTAACTTTTGTTACAAATTTGGACATGTTGCGTACAAATATCCATTTAAGAGATATAGTCCACATAAATTGATTTAGGTTCCTAAAAGAACCTCAAATGACTCAATGCAACATGATAAGTTGTGTAGATCAATTTTTGAGACACCCAAGGTCAAATGGGTACCTAAAAATCATCCTTTTTTGTAGAAATATTTATCGTCATAAGCTAGGAGCAAGAGATGGTACCTTGATAGTGGATGCTTAAGGCATATGACCGGAGATCAATCTCAATTCTCTAAGCTCACTAGCTTAGACGAAGGATATATCACCTTCGGAGACAACAATAAGGGTAAAATCATTGGCAAAGGATCTATAGGCAACAAATCCAACTTTTTTATTGAAGATGTGTTGTTGGTTGATGGCTTAAAGCATAATCTTTTGAGCATTAGTCAATTGTGTGATAAAGGATACATCGTTAGATTTGAATCCAATGCTTGCATTATTGAAAAACCACACAAAGCCACATCTATGATTGCCCTAAAATAAAATAATATATACACTATCGACATTGATGATCATTGTAATGAAATATGTTTTTCGATTTTGAATGACGATGCTTGGCTTTGACATAGGAGATTAGGTCATGCTAGCATAAAACTAATCTCTCAAATCTCATCTAAAGAACTTGTAAGAGAAATTCCTCACATTAAGTTTGTTAAAGACTGTGTGTGATGCATGTCAACTAGGAAAATAAATAAAAGGTAGTTTCAAACCAAAGAACCAAATAAGCACCTCTAAACCATTGCAATTGATCTATATGGACTTGTTCGGACTAATTACTACATCAAGCCTAGGAGGTAGCAAATACGCCTTTGTCATCGTGGATGATTATAGTAGATACACTTGGACTTACTTCTTGGCACACAAAAGTGATTGCTTTAGGTACTTTTCTAAGTTTTGTAAACTTGTTCAAAACGAAAAGGGTTTTATGATTTCATCAATTCGAAGTGATCATGGTGGTGAATTTCAAAACTGTGATTTCTAATATTTTTGTGAATCTAATGGATACAACCATAATTTCTTTACTTCGAGAAATCCTCAACAAAATGGAGTAGTATAAAGAAAAAAATAAAAACTTCTAAGAAATGAGAAGAACCATGTTAAACTTATTAAGAATTTTGAAAATAATTTTCTTATTATTCAAATTTACATTGATGATATTATTTTTGGTTTTATAAATGAATATCTATGTGAATCATTTGCCAAGAGTACGAGCCTAGAGTTTGAAATGAGCATAATGGGGGAACTAACATTCTTTTTAGGCTTGCAAATCAAACAACTTAATGATAGTATTTTTATTAGTCAAACAAAATATACATTAGACTTGCTAAAACAGTTTAAAATGAATAATTCAAAGGCTATCAATACTCTTATAAGTACCTCCACTAAGTTAGAAATTTATGAAAGTGGAGAAAGCTTTGATAAAAAATCTTATAGAGGTATGATAAGTAGTTTACTATACCTCACCACAATAAGACCGGATATCATGTTTTGCATAGGACTTTGTACTAGGTTTCAATCTAATCCTAAGCCATCTCATCTTAAAGCAGTTAAAAGAATCTTTAGATATCTTAAAGGAACCACTAATATAGGATTATGGTATCCAAAATCTGAAAACTTTGAATTAATTTTTTATGTTGATGCAGATTTTGGTGGATATAGATTAGATAGAAAAAGCACATCCGGAACATGTCAATTCTTAGGTCATGCACTTGTCTCTTGGTCTTCCAAGAAACAAAACTCAGTTGCATTATCTACAACCGAAGCCAAATACAGAGCGACTAGTGCATATTGTGCACAAGTCATATGGATGAAAAATACATTAGAAGATTATAGAATTTATCTTAAGAATATTCCTATAAAATGTGATAACACAAGTGCAATATGTTTAACAAAAAATCCTATTCAACACTCTAGAACTAAACATATTGACATTAGGCATCACTTTATCCGAGATTATGTTAATAATCATGATGTAATATTAGAATTCATTGATATGAAATATCAAATGGCCGATATCTTTACAAAATCTTTAAATGAATAACAGTTTGATTTCATTAGAGGAGAGATAGGCATGTTAAATTGTCTGAATGCATGAGTTATTTTTCAGACTATCTTTATGTATTTCATGAATGGAGCTTTCATGAATTTATGTCGTATCAAGTTTCCTCCATATCCTTGCTCCTTCACGTAATGATGTTTGATACATTTAGTCCCTTCACCCATTGAACTTATTGACAAATGCATCTTTCATGGATTTCACTATTATGAATTCTTATTGAGAAATGGATTTTATGAAGTTTTATTCATGGATTTCTTTTTATCCTTTCTTATGAACTCTTCCTTCACTTCTCATGAAAGAAGAAGTTTTATGAATTTAATGATTTAATTAAACTCATTTATTATTTTTAACTTGATTCAAATCATTTCACAAATTTGGTTCTTAGTGAATTCCCTCATTACCTTCCTTCTTCTTCCTCATGCAAAGTTTTGATAACAAAGGGGGAGAAGTTGATGGAATCTCTCTTTGACTTGGTTCAAATCCTTTCATGAATTTAGGTCTTCATGGATTCTTTCCTTACCCTTTTTCCTTTTCTTGTTTTTATGACAAAGGAAGAAAGAGACTTGTATAACTAAAGAAGAACCAAAAAGCCCTTAAGTAAAACTGTTAGCTTATTCAAAGAGAAATTATCATGCAAAGTTTTTCTTGCCTTCATTTATTACTTGGATACATTCATTGTGAAACTTGCTTAAATTTTTACCACACTTGTATTGTTGAATTATTCTCCTTTTTGTTGATGACAAAAGGAGAAAAATATGGCAAATTGATGACAACTTGACATTTGAAAAAATGTGCATTGTAGATGCTTGATAAATGTCTCATGAATGCTTGATAAATATGTAAAATATATTTCATTGTAGATGCTTGATAAATGTCTTTCATTATGGTAAGATATCATAAGCTCAACTTTCTATTTACAATTGATATCTTGCCATGGATTGATGAATTGTTATCTTTTATCAAGGATTGTCATCTTAGTAAATTTCATATTTGAAATTTGTAAATGATGATTGATTATCATTGGACTTGAAAATGGATGTCATGCCTTGACATCATTTTGACAAATACGTGGTATCGTATTTAGAATTGATAAATCATGATGTGCATGTTGATAAGTTTAAATAAACTCAACTTATCAATTTGATACTTGAATTCAAGAATGCATTTTCTCAAGTATGACATATAGATAGGGGGAGTTAAAGTTAACTCCGTCATCAATTGATTGTTATCATCAAAAAGGGGGAGATTATTGAATCTCAGATTTTGATGATGAAATCAATTGGTAAATTATCTGATCTAATCTATATATTGAGAAAAGTGTGTAGGATTAACTACAATAGTAGTAAGACATAAAACAGGTGTTGTGCTGGAGTCAAGATCGAGACTTCGTTGGGAGTTCGAGAGTTCGTCGGAAGTCCGGACGTTCGTCGGTAGCTCTACCGAAACTGACCGAAAAGTCTAAGAGCATGTTAAAGAAGCTTGTCGAAACTTACTAAGAAGACACAAATATGGTAGGCGTTGCGACGAGTAGAAGTTCAGATATGAGATCTCTGCCGAAGCCCCTATGTTATTGGATATCCAATAAGCCCATGAATTATTGGATCCCATGGATGAGATCCAATAAGAGCTAATAAGAGATTATTGGGTAGAGACCCACTAGTCTAAGGGGCTTGGGTAATTGGATGGAGATCCAGTACCCAATATGATAGGATTCATTAGGGTTAAGTTAACTAGGGCCTCTATAAATAGGAGGAAACTAAAGACCCATAGGTTGGGGCTTCCTAGTTGCCATCTCTTATTCTCCTCTCCCCTTTCTCCTATCATCGTAAAGTCCAAGAGCTTGCTAGGAGTCCATCGGAATATTGCCAAGAGATCATCGGAAGTTCGCTGAAAGCTCGCCAAAAAAATAATTGATGTACCAGAACAAGAATACTTTGTCAAATGTCTTAATTATTGTAGTTAGACTGTAAATTAAGTTAGGATTGAGAGGTAATCCCACTAACTTAGGGGCCAATTGGGCCCTTAATAGGGCTGAATTGGGGGGTGGTACCACCAATAGTTAATGCTGCCAATGGTGGTACCGCCCCTATAAGGCGGTGGTACCGCCAGAGCTCGGTCTCCGAGCTCTGTCAGGCGGTGGTACCGCCCAGTGTCAGGTGTCAGGCGGTGGTACCGCTAGTGTCCCGAAATATGGGGATATGACACTTTTTAGCTCCAATTTTGAAGCCATTGGGGCCTATAAATACCCCACCCTTTTCTGTAAGAAAGGGCACGAAAGTATTGGCATAATCTTGAATTTTTGGAGAGTTAAAGTGTTGTAAAAGTGTTAAAGTCCTCCTCCTCCCTTTCTAAGTGTTGAGATCATTCAAGAGAGGTGTGAGACTTGTAAGGGTTATCTCCTAAACCCGTGAAAAGGAGAAAGCACTGTAAAAGGTGGTTGGTCTTCGTATATTGAAGGTCATTAGTGGACGCCGGTGACCTCGACGGAGGAGGAATCCGAAAGTGGATGTAGGTCACAACGAACGAACCACTCTAAATTCTATTTTGCATTTCATCTTGAGTAATTTACCATTATTGCAAGCTGCTTTTCCTTCTTACTGCTTTCTCTAGGCTCCCATACGCTTTCAAGTTGAAATCTTTATGAAATGATTTTTTGTCAGAATCGGGTTTAATCAAAACGAAGACTTTTGAAACCGATAATTTTTCCGTTGCACTAATTCACCCCCCCTCTTAGTGCCGCTCTTGATCCTAACAAAACGAATATAGTCTATCTAAATATTTTTGGGCCGAAGCCATAAATACGACATGCTATGTCATGAATAGGGTTCTAGTAAGACCATTACTTTTCAAAATTCCTTATGAGTTGTGGAACAATAAAAAACCTAACGTTTCATATTTTAAAGTTTTCGGGTGTAAATGTTTTATCTTGAATTTAAATGCCTCAGGAAAGTTTGATGCAAAATCCGATGAAGGAATTTTTCTTGGCTATTCTTCTATTTCTAAGGTCTTTCGTATCTTTAACAAAAGAACTTTGGTTATAGAAGAGTCTATTCACGTTGTATTTAATAAAGTTTTTGATCTTAAGAAAAATGAGTTTGATGATGATATTAATTTTGATGCTTTAAATTTAAACAAACCCTCTCTTCCAACTAGTAACTTGGATACATCTTCTTCCGAAACATCCTTATCCAAGGAATGAAAGTATGTAGATGCTCATCCTAAGGAGCTAATCATAGGAGACACATCAAAAGGGGTTCAAACTTGTTCTTCTCTTAAAAAGTTTTGTGCCAACGCCTCTTTTTTTTTTCAAATTAAACCTAAATGTATTGACGAGGCCATGAAAGATAATTCATGGGTGATCGCAATGCAATAAGAGTTGAACCAATTTGAGAGAAATGAGGTGTAGCAGCTTGTTGCGAGCCGAAATGACCATTTAGTTATTGGTACTAAATGGGTCTTTAGAAACAAGCAAGATGAACTTGGTATCATGGTTAAAAAAGGCTAGATTAGTGGCCAAGGATTTCAACTAAGAAGAAGGTATTGATTATGAAGAAACCTTCGCTCCTTGGCACGATTAGAAGCTTTAAGGATGCTCTTTGCCTATGCTAATAGTAATAATTTTAAGTTATTTCAAATGGATGTTAAAAGTACTTTTCTTAATGGCTTTATTTCTGAAGAAGTATATGTTTAACAACCTCCTGGATTTGAGAATGATAATTTCCCTAATCATATATTTAAATTGACTAAAACTCTCTATAGATTGAAACAAGCCCCAAGGGCTTGGTACGAGAGACTTAGCTCATTTCTTATTCAAAATAATTTCTCTAAATGTAAGGTTGATACTGCATTATTTATTAAAAATTTTAAAAATAATTTTCTTATTGTTCAAATATATGTTGATGATATTATCTTTGGTTCTATAAATAAATCTCTATGTAAATCATTTACTAAGAGTATGAGCCTAGAGTTTGAAATGAGTTTAATGGGGGAACTTTCTTTTTAGGCTTACAAATAAAACAACTTAGTAATGGTACTTTTCTTAGTCAAATAAAATATGCATTAGACTTGCTAAAACGGTTTAATATGGATAGTTCAAAGGCTATCAATACTCCTATGGGTACCTCCACTAAGTTAGACATTGACGAAAGTGGAGAAAGCTTTGATCAAAAAGCTTATAGAGGTATGATAGGTAGTTTACTATACCTCATCGCAACAAAACTAGATATCATGTTTAGCGTAGAACTTTATGCTAGGTTTTAATCTAATCCTAAGCTATCTTATCTTAAAGTAGTTAAAAGAATCGTTAGATATCTTAAAGGAACAACTAATCTAGGATTATGATATCCAAAATCTTAAAACTTTGAATTAATTGCTTATGCTGATATGGATTTTGGTAGATGTAGATTAGATAGAAAAAGCACATCCGGAACATGTCAATTCTTAGGTCATGCACTTGTCTTTTGGTCTTCCAAGAAACAAAACTCGGTTGCATTATCTACAACCGAAGCCAAACACAGAGCAGCTAGTGCATGTTGTGCACAAGTCATATGGATGAAAAATATATTAGAAGATTATAGAATTTATCTTAAGAATATTCCGATAAAATGTGATAACACAAGTGCAATATGTTTAACAAAAAATCCTATTCAACACTCTAGAACTAAACATATTGATATTAGGCATCACTTTATCCGAGATCATGTTAATAATCATGATGTAATCTTAGAATTCATTAATACGAAACATCAATTGGCCGATATCTTTACAAAACCTTTAAATGAAGAATAATTTGATTTCATTAGAGGAGAGATAGACATGTTAAACTATCCAAATGCATGAGTTGTTATATTTCTTTTTCGGACTATCTTTATGTATTTCATGAATGGAGCTTTCATGAATTTATATCGTATCAAGTTTACTCCATACTCTTGCTCCATCACGTAATGATGTTTGATACATTTAGTCCTTTCACCCCTTGAACTTATTGACAAATGCATCTTTCACGGATTTCACTATTATGAATTCTTATTGAGAAATGGATTTAATGAAGTTTTATTCATGGATTTCTTTTTATCCTTTCTCATGAGCTCTTCCTTACTCTTCTCATAAAAGAAGTTTTATAAATTTTTTGTATGTAATGATGACTTGCAAGAATAGAGATTTGATTTCACATGAATATCTTGATCCTTTCCATGAATCCCTTCTCTTTGTTAAAATTGAAGCATGATTTAATAAAACTCATTTATTATTTTTAACTTGATTCAAATCAATTCATAAATTTGGTTCTTAGTGGATTCCCTCACATTCCTTCTTCTTCCTCATGCAAAGTTTTGATGACAAAGGGGGAGAAGTTGATGGAATCTCTCTCTTTAATATTGAGAACTTTTGAATGTTACCATGCAACGATCCAATATCGATTAGATAAATTAGTGTGAAACTTGCTTGAATTTTTACCACACTTGCTTTATTGAATTATTCTCCTTTTTGTTGATGACAAAGGGGGAGAAAAAAAAACCAAAATGTGGTAAATTGATGACAAATTAG
>LVTN01002468.1:8025-32007 GCA_001649415.1 Musa itinerans
ACGGTCTCTAGGATATTAGATGGATGCGGGACTATAGGTACACGGTAATTGAGGACAGACAGGTCCAACGGATTGGATTCCCCTGTATCATCTGGGGACTACGGCGTAGTGGCCTAGTACGTCTGTAGTCGATGAGTCGAGTGAATTATTATGGAGATAATAATTCACTAAGCCAGAAGGAGTTCTGATAGGTATGACTCATGGCCAACTCGATATTGGGCCTAGAGAGTCACACATATATGGTAGGTATTACGATAAATATAGGTTCGGATATGAGATATCCGTCGGAACCCCTGACTTATTGGATATCCAATAAGCCCATGAATTATTGGATCCTATAGATGAGATCCAATAAGAGTCCATAAGATATTATTGGATAAAGATCCACTAATCTAAGAGGCTTGGGTAATTAGATGCAGATCCAATACCCAATAGGGGAGGATCCATTAGGGTTTGATAGGGGACCTCTATAAATAGGAGGGATTCGGTGGTTTACAAGCTAGAGCCTTTGCTTGCCTCTCCTATTCTCCTCCCGCTCTCCACCTTAGAGCAGGCCAGGAGTTTTAAGGAGCGTCGTCGCAGCCCTACTGTGTGGATCACAGCTAGAGAGGAGGACGTTTGACCTCCTTCACCCTCTCCTAGAGATCTTCAAGGAAACAGGGATATACGATCTCCCTAGGTAACATAATCTATTCTATACGCAGTTTGTTTCATGGATTTTTGCGCACCAATCTTCGCACGATGACAAACATCTTTTTAGGAAATTGAGGATTTTGTTTTCTTGTTCTTCCACTGTGTATGTGATGTCACCCCCAAGATTTCCCAACACAAAACTCCTGGGAGACCGAGTCCCAAGTGATGCCACCGCCGGCCATGTTTTCAGGTGCTGAATGGGCTGTTCAATCTGGCCTAATTCAACCCTGTTAAGGGCCCAATTGACTCCTAACTAAGTTAGTGGGATTACCTCCCAATCCTAACTAAATTTGCGGTCTAACTATAATAACGAAGATATAATCAAGCACTCTTGTTTCGGTATGTCAATTCCTCTTCCTACGAGCTTCCGACAATCTTTCGACGAACTTCCGATAAACTCCCGGTAATTTTCCGACTGACTCCTGGCAAACTCTCGGACTTTACGACAATCTTCTTGGCAAGTTCTGATAAGCTTCTTTGGCAAGCTCCTGGACTTCTCGGTTGGTTCTAGTAGAACTTCCGACAAACGTCCGGACTTCTAACGAACTCTTGAACTCCCAACGAGATCTCAATCTTGGCTCCAGCACAACACCTGCTTTATGTCTTACTATTGTCGTAGTTAATCCTGCATACTTTTCTCAATATATAGATTAGATCAAATAATTTATAATTGATTTCATCATCAAAATCCAAGATTCAACAAAAGTAGCAAAAGAGAGAGTTTGGATGAAGAAGTTCATCACAGATCTGGGAGTCGTGTTGGGTAGCGAGGAGCTGATTTACTTATATTGTGACAACTATAGGGCGATTACTCAAATGAGGGAACCTGGATCTCATCAGAAGTGTTCTGAGGAGGTTCCAACTTATTGGAGAGATCGCAACTTGAGGAGATGTATTAGTGGAAAGAGTTCCATCCGAAGATAACATTGTAAATCCATTGATAAAGTCGTTATCTCATATTGTCATTGAGCGTCATAGGGGTTTTATGGGGATCAGACACATAGGTGATTGGCTTTAGGTCAAGTGGGAGAATGCTAGTCATATGTGCCCAAGAAGCTAATCACGTGAGTGATGGCACGTGTGACTTGACACTGAATCTTTTTACTTATTATATTTTGGCATTTATCACTTTATATTGACTATTGCATATATGCATGTATATATTGTAATGTCCTTAGATCTATGCAATGGGAATCAAATCATGATGAGATCATGATAATGAGATTGATTCACCTTTAAACACATATCCTAAATAATCCCAGTCATAGGTTACTCGAGAGGGACATCGAGATAACTGGACAGACTAGTGTGTTGTATACCCGTCCATATGATGGATGTAGCTGGTCTCATAGCTGCTCGTGTGGGGACACTAGGGATACAATACAGGTGCTCATTGGAGAATAAGTTCACTGATTGATCCGCTTACGGAATGCTGGATGGTTGATGATGCCTTATTGTCAGACATGATTTTGTAGTCCTAGTGGTGTATCTAGTCCTTAGACTTGAGACACCAAGGATGTCCTGTATGAGTCTCCATTCTTTGATACCGGACCTAAGGGTTTGGATGTCCCAGATCTAGTACAATCGGTCATTAGGAGTGGCAGTCGACCTTACGAGGACTATTGAGTGTCGATAAAGGATCACCCACTCTCAGCGTTATGAGAGGAATATCCCATGTGTTCTTGCTCAAACAAATCCTTAGTCAGGGTCATTCGAATTGAGAGAGAAAGAGTTCTCCGGGAGAATCCGATTAGAGTGAGACTCGAGTAGAAACCGTATGAGTCTGACAGCACCATACTCGGTATACAGTCTCTAGGATATTAGATGGATGAGAGACTATAGGTACACGGTAACTGAGGACAGATAGGTCCAATGGATTGAATTCCCCTATATCGTCTAGGGACTACGGCGTAGTGGCCTAGTACGTCCGTAGTCGATGAGTCCAGTGAATTATTATGGAGATAATAATTCACTAAGCTAGAAGGAGTTCTGACATGTATGACTTACGGCCAGCTCGATATTGGGCCTAGAGGGTCACATACATATGGTAGGCATTGCGTTGAGTAGAGGTTCAAATATGAGATATCCGCTAGAGCCCCTATCTTATTGGATATCCAATAAGCCATTGAATTATTGAATCCCATGGACGAGATCCAATAAAAGCCTATGAGAGATTATTGGATAGAGATTCACTAATCTAAGAGGCTTGGGTAATTGGATGCAGATCTAATACCCAATAGAGGAGGATCCATTAGGATTTGACAGGGGACCTCTATAAATAAGAGGGATTTAGTGGTTCATAGGCTAGAGCCTTTGCTTGCCTCTCCTATTCTCCTCCCCCTCTCCACCTCATAGCAGGTTTAGAGTTTTGAGGAGCATCGTCACAACCCTACTATATGGATCACCGCTAGAGAGGAGAACGCTTGACCTCATTCACCCTCTCCTAAAGATCTATGAGTATTCAGGGATATACGATCTCCCTAGGTAACACAATTAACTCTATATGTAATTTTAAGTTTCGTGAATTTTTACGCACCAATCTTCGCACGACGACGAATATCTCTTTGGGAATATGGGATTTTATTTTTTGTTCTTCCACTACGCATGTGATGTCGCCCCCAAGATTTCCCAACACAACTACCCTTTTACACCCCTCTTCTCCATTTCATAGGTTTAGGAGACAACCTTTTACAAGCACTCACTCCTCTCTAAACATAATTCTACACGTAAGCTAGAGGAGGGGATCTCTCAAGTAATTGCTACAGTATTTTCTCACTTTTAAGTTCTTTGTGCTTGTATGTGTTATCTAAGGATGAGAGGGGTATTTATAGGCCTCGAGAGGATTCAAACTTGGAGCCTAAAAATGTCTCATCCCGGGTCCTCCGGGTATTGGCGGTATCAATGCTTGTAGCACTCACGCTGACACTGACACTGGGCGGTACCACTACCTAACACCCTACCACTGGGTAGTACCACCACTTGACAGTCTCTCAGAGACTATGTCTGGGTGGTACCACTGCCCAGACTAGCGGTACCACTGCCTAACACAATCTCGGAGACTGTGCCACGACGGTTCCGCCTGTTGGGTCATTGTTTGGGCCTTTCACTTAGCCCAAAATAGCCCAAACTTGGGCCCAATTAGCCCCTAATTGAGTTGGCCCAATTCCAACCCAATTATGCCTAAAACCTACTTCGATCTAGACAATTATTACAAAGCCACTCAAATGTTGTCCGGCATGTCATTGGTTCATCGACGCCTCATCCGATTCTTCGGCGCATCGCCCTCTCTTGTGGCCTATTGCCCAATCGCCTAGTTGACCTCCACAACTCCGATTTCCTTGGTGCAATTTCCTCTCTTCTTGGCTCGATGCCCGATCCCATGGCTCGAGGCCTCTTGTCGATACGTTGATTGATCCTCCGGCTCGACGTCCAATCTTTTGACATGTTCCACTCTAGCCCAACATGATTCTTCCTACTTTTAATTGTCTATCCTTGATTGAAGATTCCTGTATAACTCAAAACGTAGATCAGATAAACACTATTAATTGGTTTCATCATCAAAATCCGAGATTCAACACGAAGCCCCATCCAACCCTATGCCACCCGGGAGGTTCCAGGGTGTTGAGATGGCTGACATTTTGGGCACTGTAGCGGGCCATAGAAAATAGCCTGTGACATGCAAAAATGGAGCCATTTTGGAGCTTTTTAGCCCGACACGGTGAGCGATCGCACTATAGCGCTGTAACCTATTCGAACATGAATTTTTACAAACAAAACACACAAAACCAAGGCAAAATAGGCTGCTATGTCTCTGCACAAGCATGCAAAAGCAACGAATAGTTCGTTAAACAAAGTTATTGTGAGTGCGCGATGACCATTCATGACAAGATATAGGTCATGACAACCGAACCACTATAAAATTGGTGTGCCTCACTTTCTCTGCTTGTTTACTTATTTTGCTACTACTTTACCTGTTCAGTACTATTCTTACGAATGTTTTTAAGTTTAAATGTCTTTCCGATACAATTTCATCGAACGAAGTTTTCAAACCGACATGATTTTATGAAAGCACTAATTCATACCCCCCCCCTCTTAGTACCGATTTTGGTCCTAATAGTTGGTATTAGGGCTAGTTTCTCTCTATTTGGTTTAACACCCAAGAGAGATGACTTTTTTTAACTTTCAAGATGGTCACTCTATCATTTGTCCTCCTATATTCAATGGGATAGACTACATATATTAGAAAACTTGAATGAGAGTTTTCTTGCTTTCTATGTATTTCGAAATATAGAACATTATTGAAAGCGGTTTTGAAAAGCCTTCCAAACCAATGAACGAATGGAATGATTTAGAGAAAAAGACTTTTTCTTTGAATAGCCTAATAATAAAGTAACACCAGCAAGCAACAATAGCCTAGAGAAAAAGACAGTTGTCCCTATAGAGAGAGGAGAGGAAGAGAGAGACACTAACAAGCTGCAATCATAAGAGATTCAAGCTTATTGCTCATAAAATCCTTTTAAGAGTTCCATATTTAGATACACTTTTTTAAGAAGAAATCTAGATTGTTATCTTTGTTCTTTATTTTGTTGATGTTATTAGAACCCTTGCAGATTCTAAGCTTGGGGTTGATCTCTTTAGGGGATCGGCCTCCTTGGAACTCTATAGGGGTTCCTTCCTCCAAGTTGCTGCTCAAAGGCTATAGAAAATATTCATTTATTGCTTATCAAAAGAGGATGAATATATGACTATTTATAGGACTTTTAGACCCCAAATCCTTATAGGACTCCTACTCAAGACTCTTAATAGGACTCATACTCAAGACTCCTACTTATAACCAACTTCTAATGCTTCTCTAAAAAGTAACCTCTAAACTAATCCTATCCTTAGCCGGTCTCTTCATCTCTTTAATAGGGGTTGGCTATGTAGGTTTTATATGAATGCCCCTTTTAATTAGGACTCTCCTAGCTAAAGTCCTAACAGACTTGCCCTTTTCAAATTAGTCTTGTCCTCGAGGCTGACGATCCATGAATTCTAAGAATTTGATCTTCAAGTCGTCATATTTCTCCCAAGTGGCATCTTATGTTAGTAGGTTCACCCACTGTATTAGCATCCGTCAATCAATAATGGCACTCCGTTGGGCCTAGAGTTCTCCTTGGGTAGTCATATTTGGTAGATGGCTTTGGGCTATCTCGTTTTATTCCAACTTGAGCTTTAAACACAACACATGGAAGACTGGATGGATTCGGGAGCTAGCGGGTAAGTCCAATCTATATGCTACCGCTCTGATGCGCTCCAAAATTTGGTAGGGTCCATAGAACCAAGGTGAAAGCTTCATAGATGCTCTGGTCTGGATTGATGTTTGCTTGTATGGCTGGAGCCGTAGGAAGACCCAATATCCTACTAAAAATTCTCTTTCACCTTTGTGTTGATCATATTGTTGTTTCATCCTTGCTTGAGCTTTTTCTTATGATGAGGGAAGCCTTTCGATGAAGTCCATTGATATATCAGTCCATATTGAGTTCGGGACGGGTAAAGGTTGCAGCTTTCCGAGACTTGCCACTGTCTCGCCTTTATGTCGCTAACATACATCACATTGTGTCACAAATTTAGCAATAATATTTTTCATCCCCACCTAATAAAAATTTTGCTCAATTCGCTTATAGGTTCTAAGGAACCCAGACTACTCGGCCATAGGAGTGGAATGTATCTCTTGTAGGATGGTCTTTATGCAAGTAGAATTTGGCACAAGCACAATGCATCCCTTATAGCACAATTCTTTTGAGTCTCAATTGTAATGAGTCATAGAGCTTGGTGTTTCCTCCAATTTTTTTATGATCTTACTAGTCTTTGGATCTTCCTACCATTCCCTCTTAATATCCTCAAGGAAGTCACTGGTCGGAAGTGAAACGACCAAAAATTCAGCTTGCTCGGGTAGCCGCGAAAGCGCATCTGCAACAACATTCTCTTTCCCCTTTTTGTAAGTTATTTCATAATCATATCCAAGAAGCTTTGTTACCCATTTTTGCTGCTCAGGGGAAGATATCTTCTACTCCAAGAAATATTTTAGGCTTTTATGGTCGGCCTTGATTTGAAAGCGTCACCCGATCAAGTACGATCTCCACTTGGCCACCGTGTGCACAATTGCGAGCATCTCCTTATTGTAAATAGTCATCTTAAGATAGGAAGGAGATAATGCCTTATTAGTATAAGTAAAGGGGCGGCCATCTTGCATTAGTACAGTACCAATTCTGACTCCAAAGGTATCAGCTTTAATAACAAAAGTCTTGCCGAAGTCGGGTAGCGCTAGTACAGGCGTTGTCGTCATTGCGATTTTAAGTTCGTCAAAGGTGGTGGTGGCTTTGTTTAACCATTAGAAAGCATATTTTTTCAGCAAGGAAGTAAGAGGTGTACTAATCTTTCCATAGTTTTTCACGAACTTACGGTAGCAGCCTATTAAACCGAGAAAGCCGCATAGCGAGTTTATGTTCCTCGGGGTCAGTCAGTTCTACATTGCTTCAATTTTGGAAGGGTCTACTACCACACCTTTCTCTGATATGATATGCCCCAGATATTTCACCTTCTATTGAAGAAAATTGCACTTTGATTTTTTGACAAAAAGAATATGTTCTCGCAAAATCGTCAAAATAAATTGTAAGTGCTAAAAATGACTTTCAAGAGAAGGATTGTAAATAAGGATATCATCGAAGAAAACTAACACAAACTTATGAAGATAATTCTAAAAAATATCATTCATAAGGCTCTATAAGGTGGAGGGAGCATTGGTGAGACCAAAGGCCATTACCAAAAATTCATAGTGGTCGTTGTGTTCAAAAGGCGGTTTTCGATATGTCTTCTTCGCACGCTCATATTTGATGATACCCGGATCGAAGGTCTAGCTTTGTGAAGACTCGTGCTCCCTTTAATTCATCAATCAATTTATCTACTACTGGAATAGGGTATTTGTCCTTGATGGTTATGCCGTTGAGAGCTCGGTAATCAACGCACATTCGCCATGTTCCATCCTTTCATACGAGTACCATTAAAGATTAGGGCCTGCAACTTGGTCGAATAACTCCTGTTTCAAGCATCTCTTTTATAATTCTTTCTATTTCATAGATGTGGCTACCAATATAACCAAGTATTTGCTAGAGGTTTGCCCAGAAGAATCGGTATATAATGATCATGCCGATGGGTAGGAGGTAGGTTGTGCGGTTCGTCAAATATATCTGAAAATTCAGCAAGTAAAGGAAGTAGGTTTGGATTTTCAAATTATGTTGGCTCTCCTTTAGTTTGTGCTCAAGTTGTACCAAAAAGCCACTGCATACTTTGTGCAAAACCTTCTCCATTCATTGTGTGCAAATCGTTATTACGTCGTCCCAACGTTTCTCGTGCAATATCACCTGTTTCCCCTTACTGTAAAATTTCATAATTAGTTTCACAAAATTTTAGAAAATATCATCTAATGTCATTAGCCATTCAATGCCAAGCACAGCCTCACCATCATCAAGAGGGAGGAGGAAGAAATATGCAATTATCTCTTGGTCCTACAGCAATAGTTTCACCCGCGGGCACCTATGATCACACTTTAAAATTCGTCCGTCGGCGACCTTAACGTCAAACCTGCTATAATTCTCGATAGATAAGGCTATCCGGAACCTTTCTGTTCATAAAATTATTAGTGCTCCCGGTGTCAATAAGAATGGTGATAGGTTGTTGCTTCATAAGTCCTCCCACTTTCATCGTTTGCGAGTTCGTGTAACCAACAAGGGCATGCATTGTAATATCAATCGGCTACTATTCTTCATCTATGACCTCTTCCTCATGCTACTAGACCACCTCCTCCATTTCTTCAAGAGGTTCAATCAGTAGGAGGTGGCCCCTTTTATAGCGATGATCGTGGTTCCACGGCTCATCACAATGCCAACAAAGACCCTTTGCTGATCGATCACGTAGTTCTTCTCTTGTCATTTTTTTTGGCAGCGAAGGATGGCTGGGAGCTAAAGGAGGTTTATATGCTGTGGGTCTAGGAGAGGTTCTCATCCTCCAAGCATCTTGGTTGAGCCGTTCTTCTTGTATTCGAGCGAAAGAAATTGCAACTGTCATGGTACGGGGCTACCGTGCCTTAACCTCCCCTTTTATCTCTGGCTTGAGTCCTTCGATGAATGTTCCTAACAATTGATAGTTAGTCCAATCACAAGCAAGGTAGGATAGCTTCTTAAACCTAGTTTGGTACTCTTGAATCGTAGAGGTTTGTCGAATCTTTACAAGTTGACCATCGATATTTTCATACTCCATCGATCCGAAACGATTCAGCAGTACATTCTTAAATTGATTCCACGTCAGAGCCCCATGATTGTATTCCAGTCAATTATACCATTGAATAGGATCTCATTCAAGATAGATGATAGCAATTTCCACCATAGCATCATCCGAAGTTCAGTAGTAGTGAAAGTAACATTTAGCGCACGAAATCCACCCCGTCGAGTCTCCTTCTTCCCATCGCGGGAAGTCCACCCTCATGCATGGCTGCAGGATGTCCGAGGGCTGTCCCTCCTTCTCTAGAGGCCTCTCTAAACTCTCTTATTGCTGAAATTTGGTTGGACTCGGCGGTTGTCTAATTCTGAATTCTGCAAACAAAGCGTGCAATTTGTCCTCCAAGGCGATTCAAGCCATGATTCAATCCGAGAATCCCATACTTCAAATTTGGCATCAATTGGATCTTGAGGAGCCATAGCATATGCCTGTAGGTCAGAGATATCCCTGTCTTTTTTCTGTTGATGGGTTAATGGCATAGGTGGTGGAAGGTTTAGAAGAATTAAGGATCGCGAAAAGGTACTATAACAGATTTTTACGTCTAAGTGTAGCAAGTTGAATATAAAAGATCAATGGTTTATATTGAGAATTTTTTAACAAAACCAAAGAAAAATTCGCTGTTAGGAAGTGTCAAGGCTATCGTAAAAATTTTGCAGAGATTTGGACAGAAAAAATGTAGTAGTAAGATCAAACAAACTATGTTATACAATTGGAATTCTATAGTGCAAATTTTCAAGTGTAGTAGTTTAGACGTAAAAGATCAATAGTTTATATTAAGAATTTTTTGACGAAACCAAAGGGAAATCCGTTATTGTAATTCATGGGGAGATCAAAGGATGATCCGCGGTGGTGGAGATGACGGTAGAATTTGGCGACGATCTTTTAAGCAATTGTGGGAATTGCTTTGGGCGGCTGTGGAGGGCTGGATTTTTGAATAAGGATAACTAAATTGCCATAGCAGTAAGGTAGGAAACTAGAACCTGTTGTAATTCACGAGGAGATCAAAGGATGATCCGCGGTGGTGGAGATGATGGCGGAATTCGACGACGATCGTTTAAGCAATTGTAGGAATTGCTTTGGGCAACTGTAGAGGGCTGATGGATAGTTGTGGAAGGGCAATGAAATGCTAAAAATGCTGCTCTGATACCAAGTGTTAGAACCCTTGCAGATTCTAAGCTTGGGATTGATCTCTTTAGGGGATTGACCTCCTTGAAACTCTATAGGGGTTCCTTCCTCCAAGTTGTTGCTCAAAGGCTGTAGAAAAGATTCATCTATTGCTTATCAAAAAAGGATGAATACATGACTATTTATAGGGCTTTTAAACTCCAACTCCTAATAGGACTCATACTCAAGACTCCTACTCAATTAGGACTCATACTTCTAACCAACTCCTAATGCTTCTCTAAGAAGTAACCTCCAAACTAATCCTATACTTAGCCGGCCTCTTCACCTCTTTAATAGGGGTCAGCTAGGTAGGTTTTACATGAATACCCCTTTCAATTAGGACTCTCCTAGCTAGAGTCTTAACAGATACCCTCATCGAGCACCTTGCATAACATTAAATTTGGAAAATCACCACATTATTCCCCTCGTACAAATTAACAAATGTTTGTCAATATCTTGTACTCCTTATAATAAATGTGAAAACTTAACTTAAAATTGAGCTAATATATTTAGTTCTCGGTCAATTTAGTTGGAAGTTTTAAATTCATCTTGACTTAGTAAGGATGGAAATTATATAATTTCTTGATATCATCATTTTAGCTCATATCTTTTTGTATTCCTACTTTCAGCATGTTGTTTTGCTTTTTTTTTTTTTGCCTGAATTGGTTAAATGATATTCCTTTTGTGTATTTTTCAATACTAATGAGTACTTGTTTAAACAGGTTCAATATTATGAAATTAGAGAATTGGGACAATTTCGTGTTAGGATTGGTATGACATTAATAGAGGGTGAAATAGTATTATTGCAAACTTTTAAAAAACTAAAATTTCAATAAAAAAAGAAGTGAAAGCTAATTCAACCAAGAAATAGGCACAAACAGGAGATTAAGTAAAGATACATATTTTTTTTGAGAAATAATAGTTTAGTCTTCCTAACCTATATGATTTGAGGTCATCTATTTTCACTATCAATATGAAGATTAATGACCCTTTACACTTCTTTTTTGCAAGACATAGGAGAGAACCTAACACTTAACACTCTCAAAATTTTATAAGAATTTAAACTTGGTAACTTAACTAGAAACTCAAGAAAATAAAAGAACTCAAACATGACTCTCATAGAGGATTTCAACACTTGGAAAGCTCAAAATAGATTACTTTCGATCATGCCTGAAGTGAGAAATTAATAGCTATCAAAAGCCCCCAAGATGGAGCAAATTAAGATAAAGTACTTAAAAATAAAGATACTATGGTATGACTACTGTTCCAAGTGGTACTACTAGCAACGCCATTAAAAAGGCATTGTTCACATCGTTTAGTGTCTTGGGCGGTACCTAATTTGGGTGATGCTATTACCAGACCAAAAATTGGCTTTGTAAGGACCCAAGTCTAACAAATATTCAACCTAAATTCAAGTTTTTAACCCAATTTAGACCTTAACTTAGACATAGTATAAATTTAGCTCAATTACAACTCATATTATCTTCCAAGTGGTACTATTAGCACGTTATTATTCTTTTAACATATTACTCGATCATTCGATACGGTCGATGGTCTAGACTTTTAGTCGAAGTGTACTTGTATCATTTAGCTTATTCATAAGAATAATTCATTAAGCTCATAAATTAATTTTATTATCAAAATTTAAAAGTCAATATTTGCATAGTAAAATTACTAATTCAGTGGACAAGAGTTTAGGCCGGAAGATTGCATACCACCCAAAAAGAGTAGTTGCAGATTGGCAGAAATCTATACTTATTTCAGTTATTCAGGTTTATCATTGATTCCATTTTGATTTTCCGTCCCAGTGACAAGCTTCACCGGGAGGGAAATGCAATTTACAGAAACTGGGCTGCCATCTGATTGCTAGCTTATAGTTTTTGTCTAGTTCCAAGCAATATATTGTTTGGGAGCTTTTAGTGTTCATTAAGCAACAATATAAAGTTAATGTTAATGAACGCCACATATCTTAAGTTTTAGTGCATTTGACATGAATAAGTCCCGTCTTAACATTTTTGCAAGAGAAGGCCTCTTTAATCACGTTGTTGGGAAGTAAATGAAAAACTATCACTCAACATCAATCAGTTGGGCCAATTAGTCTCAGGGCCTAGTCAGCATATGGCCGCAACCAGCCTAGTTTAACTACACTGATCTTAGGGAAGGAACACCAAAGTCCTTATTAGAACATTTCACAGTGTCAATTTTTGGAGTGAGAGACATCCGTAACTTGTTGTCCTATAATAGTAATATATATGACATATGCATTGATTGTAAAACCCAAACTGTCTATTGGCCCTTGATTTATGAAATATGCATCGAAGCATAAAATATTCTCAACAAGAGCTTTTACAAGAAACTTCTAATTGGTTGGCAAATTCTATTTTTTGAGTTCAAGAATTAGTCCTCTTGTCCTTAAATTTGTTACAAGAACAATTCATGTAAGCAAACGATAATTGATACATTCAGATTGTTGGATACTTTTTTCTACTAGTATGAGAAAACCTATTGATAGGTACATAAAAAAAAAAATTTTGATATCCAAGATAATGGCTTCAAGAGACCAACAGATTGGAGATTCTCCATTAAGCATGGTGATAAATTTCATGTCCAGTAGTCGTGAGTGATTCTAGAAGAACTAATCCTTTTGTTGTACAAAAGAAGTTAGCTAAATAAGGAGCAAATCCAGCTAGGAGCTATCCGGCATTTTGAAGACATAACCTAGTACAATTAGTAGAGGATTCATAAGAATCATTATATTGGAGGTATGAAGTCAAAATTAGTGAATGTACTTCTCTAGTCGATCCAAAAACTAGAGAGTATTAGCAATGAGGCTTTACATCCATCTAGCATGTTGTTTACCGAGATGGGCTCCTTCTAAGAGCCGGTCACATTTATTCTAGGAATTAAGATAGTTCAAAGAGCAACCTATATATATTAGAGTTAAAAGAGCTGCCAAGTAGAGGAAGCAAAAGAACACTTCAAAAATAAGATGTAAGAAGTAGAGTTAGAACAGTAGTGACACACATAATAATGACCGGTCTGACTATGCAAAATGGAAGAGAGCCAAACAAAAGTAGGAAGTCGATCTCGGTAGAGTTTCCAAAGAAATAAATTATGTCTTTGGTGGAACAGAGTGGTGCCAGATTGATTATCTTCTTCCGACCAAACTAGTGTTCATCCGTTCATCCCAACCATTTGGAGAAAGGAGTGGTACCAAGCCAATGTTCATCCCAAAGCCCCCAACCATTTGGAGAAAGGAGTGGTACCAAGCCAATGTTCATCCCAAAGCCTAAAGCCTAGTACTAGTATCGATACCAATGATTTTACATCTCTTTCACTGCTTTTGCAAAGTCTAAATATTTCTTTCGGGCCAAGAAGATTTGACATAGCTTGTTTTGATTCCAGAGTGGTACATTTTCATATTTAGACTTATGAATTTTAACCCGTAATGTATGCTTTTCCTAAACAATACTTACATTTTGGGTATTTCTTAATCCGTACCCCTCATTTTGCCTTTTTCTCAAATAGTATTCTTAATTTAAAAAATATTCAAATTATTCCTCAAAACCTTTTTCATATGTTATAGTATTTTGATGGCCACAATAAAAAAAACTGTAAAGCCTATTTAAAAACACTGTAAGTGATTTAAATAGACTTATAATCTCAATCAAACTAATTATAAGTCTAAAAATATAGTATCATAATGATATATGAGCAATGACAATCAGTGAGATGCTATTTATAGTGTTTTTAGTAACATTTATAGTATTTTTAATACATCAATAATAAATACACTATAAACCCTATTAAAAAACATTGTAAACAAGACAACGGTTAAAAACTGATAAATGAAATAAGTAAAAAAATTTGATGAGAAAATTTTAATTTTTAATTAAAAATATTGTTTGAAAAAATAAAAGAGGAGATACTTTTGAAAAATACTCAAAATATAAATATTTTCTAGAAAAATCACCCTTACCGTTATTTAGGAGAAAAGATTCTTTTGATATATATATAGTTCTTCTGGTTAGATCGAGATCGAGGTCCCAAAGGCCTAAGTGCTTAGATTTAACGATTAACCCTCAACTAATAAGATTTATTTTATTTTTTATTGGGGTCATCATTCTATAAAAAAAAAAGTTATCTAGACATTGAGGTCGTGTCTAAAAAAAATTAGAATTTGTTAAACAAGTAATAAATGAATTAAAACATGTAATAAATATTTTATACAAGTAAATTATTCATTCTTATATGGAAATTTATGAGATCACAGTGTTATATTACTGTCGTCTTTCCACTGAACTGAAGTATTACAATTTATATCAATTGTGTCTTTCTTATCGTACCAATTACACTAGTTTATTAAATATCAGTTTATATCTTGTGTCCTATGACGAATGTACGAGCAGATTTTGACAAGTGGAACATAATTTTTATTTCTTTTTCCAGAACGATTAGAAAAGGTAAGGAACCTTCTTATAGCGATGGGGTGTTAGGAAAGTGCATAGGATTCAATTATTGGTATCGTATCTTTTCTCATGATTTAACAGGAAGCAATTATTGTGCCCTTTTATAGCCACCCCTATTCATCATGAAGGAGACAAAAAAAATTAAAAATTCTCATGCTGTGGACTTTGTTCTCGAACTTCAAATTCTAATGCCTACTAAACATGTGCCATTGTCTCTATAGTAATTCTCCTAAATGTGTCAAATCTCTTTCCGATGTCAAATATCTAAAGTAATCCTATTGCCTACTAAACGTATATTCTTTTTGTAAGTTGTCATCGATATATCACTTCTATAATCTTCTTCTCGTTTTATAGTTCTATTTCTTTTGCCCTTGCTTCTATCACGAGGCCAATCGACGATGCTCCTCTTTACATTTTCCCACTTATTGCTCCTGTTATAATATCCTCACAATGTTGAGAGCAAAGCCTTTGTGCACACTTCCCTATTCATCATACCTGTCGTCTTCGCTCGTTTGTGCAACTCCCAATGTTGCGAGGGTGGAGATGACGAGCATGATAGGTGGGGAAGGGCATCATCAATGAAATCTCAAGATCGGAGCAAGAGGTGAAGATGACGAGGGCGACAAGCGAAGAAGGATATCATCGATTGGGCTTTGAGATGAAAGTAGGAATGGAGACAACGAACAAGGAAGGACGAGAAAGAGCATCGTTGATGGAGCCTAGCGATAGGAGTAGGGAAAGACAACAAAGAAAATTAGTAGCGAAGGACGAGTAACATCACATCACATAATGGCGATGAAACCTTGTGATTGGAGAAAGATAATCGGCTATCGACAAAATAGAAGACAGATGGCAGCTTCTAAGAAAAAAATAAAAAATAATTTTTTTCAGAAAAATCATCCATTATATTTGATCATTTTCTAATATAATTCAATTGTGCAGTTGCGTTAGCTTATTAGGCTCGTGTGTACCGCTAATATACTCTACGCATACAGCTACGCATTCATATCAATAGCTTTCTCGAGTTCCAGTGTTCTTGTAGAACTTATACCTGGACTTCTGTGTTTAGTCGATTTAGCTGCAAATCTGTGACACGCAGAAGCAACGCTAATTTTGTTTCTTGCACTGCTGAGATATTGATTTCCTGACAATTTAAAATTGTGCACAAACCGGTCACAATATGCTGACTTCGAAAGCAGAAAGTGTGATACCAAAAGCTGAATATACTAATGTGTGAGATGCGAAAAATGAGCTGAGAAGATAATGTAATATGACTAAACATTGAATGAGTCCGTTAGGTATACTAGATTGGTCCATAATTTGAATTAAATTAATATCTGATATGATATATATTAATCCTGATCAATTTGACTCAAATTTAATATTATAAAATTTATGACAAAAATCCAGATTCAAGAATGAAGTTTCCTTTAGCTGCTAGATTGATGTTTGCAAGGGGAATTACTGTTGCGTCATTTGCCTTCTGTTCAAATGCAGACAATATTTGGCTCCTTTCAAAAGAATATGGGTTATGTGATGAAAGCTTTAAAAGCTTTTGTTACCTGAGATTTAATTAACGAAAGTATATGTCAAAGAAAATTCAACATCAACCTGAGGAGATCCTAGTCGTTTATGAAGATTCATGCACCACAAGAGTTTCTGCAATATTTTAAATTACTTAAATGATTGAAAATTCGGTTTTGATTTTCCATCTCAGTAGTGTGAGCACATTCCTATGTCTTTGAATAATAATTTAAAATTAAAAATATTTATTTTTTCATTAACAGATTAAAAAACAAGATTCAGTATTAAATTACCGAATCATATGAGACTTGAAATGAAGCCTTGAAATTTATTTATTTTTTAAGTCATCCAATCATGTGGGTAGACAGTAGACTCCTTCCCACTGCATTTGTATTTCTTTTTAGTTCGTTAGTCCATTCGGTGGTATTAACTAACTATTATTTCGAGTTCTATTGTTTATATTAAATGCAATTCAGGGAGGCTAATAAATACATAAATTGGATTGTCAAAGTTTTGAGACTTGTCCAAGGAAAAAAATTTATTTGGAGTGGTGTGTATTTGTCTTCTCAATTTTTTGAATTAATAGAAAGTTTTTTTTTTAATTTTTTATTTTTGAGAACGGACGTGACGCGGGCCAATCATCCCCACACCTTCAAAGAACAAAAATAAAGAAGCGGATGAGGGCAAGAAAAATGTTGCACACCATGGAGGCCGGAGACAACACATTCGACGACCCCGGCGCTGCCGCCGACGGCCTGGGCCCCGTCCCCGCGGACAAACGCAACCTCTCCTGGTGGGACGTGGCCGGCCTCTGGGTCGTCATGGTGGTGAATGTCCCGTCCTACTACGCCGCCGCCAGTCTGATGGAGCTGGGCATGTCGTGTCGGCAGGGCATTGCCACCGTCTTCCTCGGCAACCTCATCATCTACGCTCCCATCTGCCTCACTGCCCACGCCGGTGTCCGGTACGGCGTCTCCTTCCCCGTCCAGCTCCGCGCAGCCTTCGGCGTCCGCGGCGCCCGCATCCCCGCCCTCCTCCGCGCCGTCGTCGCCTGCGGCTGGTGCGGCACCGAATCCTGGATCGGCGGCCAGGCCATCTTCCTCCTCCTCCTACCCCGGCCCATCCAGTCCTCGTCCTACTCGCAGCCCTTGGGATGGCTGGGCACGTCGCCCCTCGAGCTAGGCTGCTTCCTGCTCTTCTTGCTTCTCCAGTTCGCCATGCTGTGGAAGGGCATGGCAGGGATCCACGCCCTCGGAAATTACTCCGCCCCCGTCCTCGTCCTTCTCGTCGCCTGCCTCTTTTCCTGGGCCTACGCCACCGCAGGCGGCTTTGGTGAGATGCTCTCCACGCCCTCGCGCCTCTCGCCGTTGCAGTTCTGGCCCGTGTTTTACCCCTCCCTCACTGGGTGCGTCGGCAGCTGGTCCGGCGTCGCGCTCAACATCTCCGATTTCGCCCGGTTCGCCCGGGGCCAAGCGGACCAGGCGCTAGGCCACCTGGCGCTCCCCTTTTTTATGGCCGCCTATACCTTCGCCGGCCTCGCCATCACCTCCGCCACGGAGGTCATCTTCGGCCGGGCGATCCCCAACCCCATCGAACTTCTCTCCTTGATCAACACCAGCGTCTTCATCTCGATCCTTGCGTTCTTGGGGATCGGCCTGGCCACCATCACCACCAACATCCCGGCCAACCTCGTCGCCCCGGCCAACGTCCTCGTCAGCCTCAGCCCCTCCACCTTCAACTTCGCCACCGGCTCCCTACTGACAGGATTCATCAGCCTAGTGTTCCAGCCATGGAAACTTATGGCATCCGGCAAGAGCTTCGTCTACGAATGGCTGGTCGGCTACTCGGCCATCCTTGGCCCCATCACCGGAATCCTGCTCACCGACTACTACGTCCTCCGACGGGCGGTGCTCGACGTGGCCGGACTCTACGCCGAAAGCCCCCATGGACCATACTACTACACCGGGGGATACAACGTCGCGGCCTTCGTCGCGTTGGTCTTCGGAGTGGCGCCGGCGATCCCCGGGTTCCTCCACAAGGTCGGCGCCGTGAAGATGACCTGGGGAGGGTTCGATGTCATCTACGGCAGCGCTTGGTTCTTCGGCGTCTTCTCTGCGTCACTGGTTTATTGGCTCCTCTCCTGCGGAAGAGCGAGACGCAAAGCGGGGGAAGCGTGGACCGGCGGATCCATGGCGGAGCCGCTCCGACTGACTGCACATCCCGATTTAGTTTATGATTAAAATGATTTGATTTGGTCCAATTACTCTGCCTCAGTTACCAAGCAAATTGATGGGTTTAGTTCCATCTTATACATCAACCAAAACATTATTAATAGATTATTCAATCGTTGTTTGCGATATCAATAGACGAGATATTGTTAGCTTAGTTGACTCTGTCATGCACAACTTGGATGGAGGTCACGACCTCCATCCAGTGGAAACATGCCTCATCTTAGACTAAGTCATCATACTTATCACAACCGCCAGAATGAGATCACAAATATTATAGTTTGATTCTACCTTTCCATGATAAAACAATATTCAACCTTGGAATTTTAGCCATTGAAGAAGCAATCATGTGACTGATCATCATCACTGTGATTATTATACTACTCACGTATTACATTAATGCCGGGGGAATTCTTGAAAAAACTTTTAGTTTTAAAAATTTTTGATAGAACGTCGTCCCAATGTTCAAAAATTTCAACAGAGAGTCTCAGTTTTTTAAAATGACAGAAGTAAAGGTGTAGAAACTTTTTGTCTCTTCCCCTGTATCTTCCCTCTCCATACTTTTAATAAACCAAATTCAATCAATTTAAAACTTTGAGAGGTTCAAAAATATATTATATTAAATAATTTACTAATATACATCAATTTCTATTATTAAAATAATAATTTGATGTATAAAATTACATTGAATTATTCACAAATAATAAAAAATATAAACAATAATTTAAAACTAATTTTTTATCTATAAAGTCAAGAGTAATATAATAATAATATGTATATTTTTAAAAAATATAAAAATATTTAAAAACTTAAAAATAAATTTGGAAGGTATGTATGACTATTATTTTTTTATTTTTATGTTTTTAAAATAATTTATTTACTGTTTTAGACCCTTAAAAAGTTAAAATTATCTAGAATATATATATATATATATATATATATTTGTGTGTGTATAAAATCTTAATATAAAAAATAAATTATATTACACAATTTATTGATATATATTAATTTATAATAATAATAATAATAATAATAATAAAATCATTATATTTTTAAAAAATAACTATAAAGAAAAATTGATATTGTAATAATATTTATAAATTTTAAAAATAAAATAAATTATAAATGGCTTGGATTTTGTGAACCAATTTTAGGATAGGTTTTTCACCTATTTGGAAGATCAAATATTAAAATACATTATATGGATGCATCATATTTTTATGAAAATTAAAAAAAAAAGAAAAATTCAAATGGTTCAAATAGTGAATAATCTAGAAAATATAAAAAAATCTTTTCATAAATATTATAAATATCCATATAGGTGTCTTTCAAAGGTTTCATGAAAATTTAATAGTATTTTAATCAATCCTTATATCAGATACACTATAATCTATTTCAACCAAAAATAATGTATTTAATACTAGGGCTTGGATTTTATGGATCAAAATTTTTTGTAGGTTTCTCACCCATTTAGAAGATAAAATATAAAAAAAAAGCAACGATCCATCATATTTTGGTAAATAAAAAAATAAAGTAATTAGAAGAAAAAAGGTTATTAAGATGGTGAATAACCTTAAAAAAAAAATCATAAATATCCATCAAGGTGCCATTCAAAGGTTTATTGAAAATTTTATAATATTTTAAAATATCATATACACTATTTTTGATTTTACCCCAAGAACAATGTATTTGATGCCAAGGCATGGGTTTTGTGGGTCAAATTTTTACCATAGGTTTTTCATATATTTAGAAGCTCAAATATCATAAAAAATCATATGGATCTTTGATATTTAGTAAAAATAAAATTTAGAGAAAATAGAATAAAAACAGATTGTTTAGATGGTGAAGAATCCACAAAAAAATTTAAAAATTTATAAAATATAAAAAATATCATAAATATTTATCTGGGTGTCGTTCAAAGGTTTTATGAAAATTTTATAGCATTTTGATATGTCCCTGTATGAGATACACTTTTTTATTTCACCCCAAAAATCAGTATATTTGATACTAGGGCTTAGGTTCTATTCATCAAATTTTTATCATAGTTTTTTCACCTATTTAAAATCTCAAATACCAAAAAATATTACAAGTATCTATCATATTTTGGTGGAAATGAAATAAAATTGGAGAATTTAGAAAAAAGGCAAACTGTTCAGATGGTGAATAATCCAAAAAAAAAAAAAAAAATCTAAAATAGAAAATATCATAAAATGTCTATTGGATGCTGTTCAAAGGGTCTTTGTATCAAATAAATTATTTTTGATTTCATCTTCAACAAAAATAGTGTATCTCATATCAGGGTCTTTGTATCTCATACCAGGGCTTAAGTTTTGTGAAACAAATTTTTATCATAAGTTTATCACCTATTTAGAAGCTTAAATATTAAAAACATTACATGGAGAAAATAAAATAAAGACAAACTATTCAGATGGTGAATAACCCAGAAATATATTAAAATTTTTTATAATGTTGAATCTCGGATTTTGATGATGAGATCAATTGATTAATTAATAATATAACTCATATGTTGAGATAAATGATGTAGAACTAACTACGATCGTGAGATCGTGAGATAGGCAAAACGATTAAAGAAGAATCTAATGTTGGACCGGAGTTAATGATTTGGCATCGGGTCTGATGAATTGAGTGATACACCGAAGGATCGGACGATGCAATGAAAGCTCACCGAGAGTTCGCTAAAATCTTACCGGAAGTTCGCCGAAAGCTCGCCGGAAGATCGTTGGAAGTTCTCCGAAAGATTGTTGGGAGTGCGTCGGAAGTTTCGTCGAGAGTTTGGATGAACAATTAACATGCCGGATAACTAGGATTGCTTGCAATTGTCTAGTCTTAATTGTCATAGTTAGGGTTTCAATTTGAGTTAGTTTTGGGAGAACTTCCATTAACTCAATGAGGGGCCAATTGGGCCCTAATCAAGGCTGAATTGGGCTAATTTGATGGCCCATTCAGCCACTTGGAGCCATGTCAAGTGGTGGCACCACCCAAACTGGGCGGTGGAACCGCTTGAGGCTTAGCCTCCCTTGTGATCTGGGCGGTGGTACCGTCGACAATTAATATTGTCAAGCGATGGTACTACTAGAGCCCAATCTCCGAGGCTCTATCAAGCGATCGTTCCATCTAGTGTCAGTCTGCAGGCGGTGGTACCACCCAGTACTAGTGATGGTACCGCTAGTACCTTGGAAACCTAGGATGAGACACTTTCTTACTCCATTTTTTAAGGAATTGGGGCCTATAAATACATCACTCTTTCCTGAAAGAGCATGAAAAGTATGAACAAAACTCTTGAGATTTTGGTTGTAAAAGTATTAAAAAAGTGCTAAGTGTCCACCTCTTTCTTTAGCTTTGATCAATTTAAGAGAGGTGTGAGGCTTGTAAAAGATTATCTCCTAAACCTGTAAAAAGGAGAAAGTGTTGTAAGAGGGTGGTTGGTCTTTACCCATTGAAGGAAGACTGATAGTAGACGCCGGTGACCTCAACGGATTTAATCAGGTTTCTATATGCGAAACTGCATATGATATTTGGCACACACTTTAAATCACAACAAAGGCACAAGTAGAGTTAAAGAGTCAAAAATTAATCTTTTGGTTCATAACTATGAGTTGTTTCGCATGAAACCAAGAGAGACCATTGGAGACATGTACACCTGTTCTATGGATGTCATCAATGGTCTAAAAGCAATTGGTAAAAGTTCTTTTGATTTTGAACTTGTTAATAAGATATTAGGATCTTATTTAATCTCAAATTTTGATGATGAAACTAATTGATAAGTGTTTATGATTTAATCTATATTTTGAGTGACGCAGGATACTTCGATCTGGGAGAGACAATTAAAGTAGGAAGAATCATGTTAGGCCGGTGAAATGTCAGAATATTGGACGTCGGGCCGGAGGATCAATCGACGTATCAACAGAAGGCTTCGGGCCATGGATTCGGGCATCAAGCCAAGAAGAGCGGATATTGCGCCGAGGATATCGGAGTTGCGGAGGTCAACTAGCCTATTGGGCAATAGGCCGTAAGAGAGGACGATACGCCGAAGAATCGGACGAAGCATCGATGGACCAATGACATGCAGGATAACATGATTCATGCTTAGTAATAATTGTCTAGATCGAAGTGTATTTTTGTGTGTGCAGGATTAACTACGATAGCAAGGCATAAAGCAAAATGAAGTCCCGGAGTCAAGAACGCGATTTCGTTGGGAGTTCGAGAGTTCATTGAAAGTCTGGACATTTGTCGAAAGTTCTACCGAAACTAACTGAGAAGTCTAGGAGCTTGCCAAAGAAGCTCATCGAAACTCACCAAGAAGATCATTGTGAAGTCCAGGAGCTTGTCAGGAGTCTGCCGGAACATTGCCGGGAGTTCGTCGGAAGTTCATCGGAAGTTCGCCGGAAGCTCGCCGGAAGAAACTGGACTTATCTCGCTTAGATTATGTCTTAGGAATCATAGTAAGCACATAATTAGAGTTAGGATTGAGAAGTAATCCCATCAACTCTGTTAGGGGCCAATTGGGCCTGAAGTTGGGTTAGTTTAGGCCAGATTCAAGGCCCAACTAAGGTGCTGAAATCCTAGCCGGCGGTGGCATTGCCTGGGGAACAACACCCCAGGAAATCTGGGCTATGGTACCGCCGGTAGCAATGCTGCCAGCGGTGGTACCGCCCCTGTTCGGCGATGGTACTGCCCAACTACAGAACTTGCGGCAGTAGTACCGCCCAAGAACGACGGTGGTATCGCCAGTACCCAGGAAACCTAGGATGAGACCTTTTTAGGCTCCAAGTTTGAATCAACTAGAAGCTTATCAATACCCCTCTCATCTCTAGTTAACTTACACAAGTATTGAGATTTAAAAAGGAAAGAAACGCTGCTGCAATCTTATGTGAGCTTCGCTAAAAGTTTTAAGTGTTAGAATAGTTTGAGAGAGGAGTGAGTAGGGGTGTAAGGGTTATCTTCTAAACCCGGTAAAAGGAGAATCGAGTTGTAAAAGATGGTTGGTCTTCACCTATTGAAGGAAGATCGATAGTGGATGCCGATAGCCTCGACGGAAGAGGAATCGACGGAGTGGATGTAGGTCACGATGACCGAACAACTATAAAAATCTGGTTTGCATTTTATTTGTGCAATTTGCTTTAACTGCAAACCTCCTTACTTGCTTTACATCCACTACGCTTTTCCGTATGCTTTCAAACTATCTTTCCAAGATCAGTTTTCAACGAACGAAAGAATTTCCAGAACCGACATATTTTACTGCTGCACTAATTCACCCCTCTTAGTGCCGACTTTAATCCTAACAATTGATATCTGAGTCTCGCTTTCTCATTTGGTTTAACACCCAAAGAGAAATGACTCTTTTCGGCTTTTATGAGGGTCACTCACTCATTCGTCCTCCCTTTTTCAATGGGATGGATTACACATATTGTAATATCCCTCACATTTGGAAAATTATTTATAAGGATTTATTTGTAAATCGAAGGACCTATATGTAAATATAGAAATTTCAAGGACTAACTATTAAGTTACAAAATAAATAAATAAATAAATAAATAAGAAAAAGAAAACCGAAAATTTCGGTTTTATCC
>LVTN01002469.1:4287-33570 GCA_001649415.1 Musa itinerans
GTTGTGGCCGACAAGGATGGGGACGTGGAACGGTCGGTGTTGGGTAGACGTTTGCGTTGGATATACGCAATTGCCTACGCCGAAGGTGGACGAAGGTTCTCGAGTCCCGGACGCGTCCTCAAGGCACTCCGTTGATTTCGTGACCCGAAACGCTGCTTGCCATCACAAATAATAATAATATAATAAATAAATAAATATCAGAATTCTTCTGTGGATACGAGATAGCGGTGGATAAAGCTTCCGTTCGTCACGTGGTGCGGTGTGTTTTGTTGATCGGAAACGTAGCTCCAAACTTTGACCTCCGGACAAGGTGGTCAAGTTTCAACATAACTTTGTGAACTCCGTCTTAAAAAACTAAAAATAAAAAATAAAAAAGAGGATACAATCGGAACCCAAGCTGACCACCGACCGAAAATGGTAGACAAAGAGATAAATAGTATTTAATTAATAGATAAATTTTATAAAGTTTAAAATAAATAAATACCAGTAGCCTATCATGATCATTGACGAGCGTTATTTTTTTCTGAAAATAAAAATGTGCTGAATCTAAACTAGGTTACAAACCGTTCGTTGGTAAAAGGAAACTTATGTTATTACTAGTGACCGTTCGATAAACTAAGAATGTCAACAAAAATTAATTACACATATATATATATGGTTAAATGCTGTTCTTTACGATTATATATATATATATATATATATAATCGCAAAGAACAACATTTAACCAAAGTTATTCGAGAGAGTCTTTAACAAAATATACAAAATATGTAAGATGAAAAAAATTAAATTTGATATAAATATTGGATAGAGTCAGTTTTGTCATCATCAAGAGTTTTCGAAGTATCATGTGGGCCTTCGCCATAATAACGAGTCTTCAACCTTAAAGACAAAGATCATATGCAGGAAGAAGAGGTAAGGTCAGAGTCATCTATTTCAATTGATCACAACTTAGCTATCTTGTCTCTAACAATCATGAGGAAGTGAAGCAACCTACCAACTATCATTAGCAAAGAATAGAACACAAAAAACAAAAGAGGAAGGTTTGGTCGAACGATTGTAATGTTTGGTATTATTTCTATTATTTCAAAGGAATTAAAAACCTGTAGCAATGATGTAGCAAAGTTTGATGGTGGAAGATTTATCAAGATCAGAACCTTCTTCCAAACAAGCTCCTTGGTGTTATGTATCAAACCATTTGAAGTGGTAAGAGAGCATAAAATGGAGTAGGTCCCCAAACAATAAAGAATGAAAGATATGATCGAAAGCTTCAAAATCCATATTACAAAGGAAACAATGATCAACTTGGTAGTGAAGAACGTTTAAAAGTATAAAGAGATTGGGAAACGGTGGCAAAGAAACTTTCTTTTACTTTAGGAGCCATTTTAAGTTGCTAAATCATCTTGCAGCCTGACTAGTTATTTTTCCTGGGGCTCAGGCCTCTGTTGAAACAAATATTGACACTACTTGCTGAAGTGCTTCAAGAAGGGCTAACGGTCTAGAACCATCTGTCATCGTTAGGCATTTAAGAGAGCTGGATAGTATTATTTTTATATACTAGTGAACCATGGAACCTGGTGAGGAACGTAGATTGTATTTTCAGTCAAGTCGATATTGTACGAATGACACGTATCGATTCAATGGGTAATTGAAATGTGGATCATCTTGTACTTAGATGATTTATGTAAGGAGGACTTATTGAGTGATACGTCTATTAGATTATGATTTTATTAGATTATGATTTTATCTAATTAGGTAATATATTAAGTGATACGTCTATTAGATTATGATTTTATCTAATTAGGTAATATATATTAGACATGATTAAATTCTGATAATGGTTATTGACCAATAGAAAAGAAATCTAATTATACTAGGATTCTTAGGAGATACTTTTGATGGGAGGAATTCTTGTAATTACTTATCTTAGATCCTCTACTCTCGTCTATAAATTGACAGGACCTCTTGGAAACTCAACATAACAATAAAATATGTATAATTAAATATACGGATATACAAATATATAGGTATGAGAATGTGTGGATACATGACATGATTGAGAGATTATATATATTCTCTCATCTCCTCTAGTCACATGACATTTAAGGGATTATCAATCTTCTCTCATATTCTTTTTCTCCCTAAATTCGTCGATTATATTGGTCCTATGAATGATAGAAAGAGAGGAGAAAGTGAGTTTAGTTCTTCTTGTAGATTGACATCACACATATCTCAGATTCGATGATCATGAGCTTATAGATCCGATAAAAGATTTTTTGAACAACATTAAAAGATACACATCGTATATATTGTTATTTGATTTCAGATTTTTGACATTAAAATTCTTTCACTTAATAATAGTATATTATGTTTTTATGCTTACAATTGGTATCAAAGTTATGGTTTTAAAATTAAATACTTTAGATCTATTTGTTAACATATTTCACTTGCAAAACAGTGTTAGATGTTTTTATTTATAATGCATAAAGGATTCGTTAGTACTGTTGATCTATTTTTCTATTCAATCTATCTTATCACCTGCTTATAGATGATGTAAGGTTTCTTATATTTGATTGATGGATCACTATCAATAGTTTGTTATTGGCGATAGTGTCATTGAGGGTGGTCGCCACTTGAAAGGGCCATGATCACTGTAGTGCGTGACCATTGCCTGGGCGAGGCACTGCAACCACTACGCAATGCGTCGTTGTCGTAATGTAAGTTGCAACAATCGTCGTCTACACGCGACACGACCGTCGCCCACAACCACTATGCAAGGTGTCGCAGTCGCTAGTCACGACCATTGCGCATGGTGCAATCGCCACCTGCGTGCGGCTGTCGGCATCTAGTTGATGTTGGCTTCTAGCAGCGATGCTATCACAACTACTACAAGCAGTAGCAGCAATGCTACTGCAATCGTTGTACACATTGACACTGCACAATCGCTACATCATTGAGGGTACAAGTGTCCTGTCACAGCCTGGGATAGTAGGCTTATGGGATATGAACTACAATAAAGGTCTTGTCATTTATATGATATTTTAAATTTGGTTATTTAGTCACAAAAGTGATTTGGACCAATAACCTATAAAATTATATTAAAGAATTAGTCCTAAATGATATTAAAAAAATAATATTCAAAATGACATACATGATTAGGAGATTTAGATAATCTCAAAGGAGAATTATTTTGAATAATTATATGATATGGTAGGATAATACTGTTTTTGATATCCTTGTAGTTTAGGGTTGTATTCCCAAAGGTAATAATATTATTTCATGACGATAGTATAAATCATTCATAAATAATTTTATGTGAACACTAACTATGCCAATATTTCACCCAAGATAAAATAAAGATGATATCAATAGTTCAACATTTATTGAAAAACTTAAAGTATTAATATTATATTATCATAGTGATACTTCCTTTATTGTATTCTTATAAATATCCCTATATTTTCTGAATTAAATGATACTGCACAATCGCTACATCATTGAGGGTACAAGTGTCCTTTCACAGCCTGGGATAGTAGGCTTATGGGATATGAATTACAATAAAGGTCTTGTCATTTATATGATATTTTAAATTTGGTTATTTAATCACCAAAGTGATTTGGACCAATAACCTATAAAATTATATTAAATAATTAGTCCTAAATGATATTAAAAAAATAATATTCAAAATGACATACATGATTATGAGATTTAGATAATCCCAAAAGAGAATTATTTTGAATAATTATGTGATATGGTAGGATAATACTATTTTTGATATCCTTGCAGTGGTTGTATTCCCAAAGGTAACAATATTATTTCATGACGATAGTATAAATCATTCATAAATAATTTTATATGAACACTAACTATGCCAATATTTCACCCAAGATGAAATAGAGATGATATCAATAGTTCAACATTTATTGAAAAACTTAAAGCATTAATATTATATTATCATAGTGATACTTCCTTTATTGTATTCTTATAAATATCCTTATATTTTCTGAATTAAATGACTTGAGCATATGCAATTTGTATTTGGTGTATTAGACCTTGATTAGATTAGTTGAGGTAACTACTGAAAGTAGACTTGAGGATAGGCTTAATTACTAAAAGTTCACAATTGAGATAACTAATCAGGAAAAGTCTAAAAGACTTAGTTTTATGATACTTGCTAATAATATTTAGACTTAATTATAGTCTACAACTAACACACTAGAATATTTAAATATCAATTTAAATATACTACTAAGTCATTAGCTGACACCTTAATTAAAGAACTTATTAGGATCGTAATGGCACTAGGGGGGAGGTGAATTAAAGCTCTAGCAATTTTAATTGATTTTAAAGTTCGATCAATAAATCCGTATCGAAAATGCGATTAACTAAAAGTACAAGGGTTGCAAGTAAAGTAAATCAGTAAGCAATAGCAAATCAAGGCAAGAGAAGAAATACAAACTGATTTATAGTAGTTTGGTCGTCCTTGTTGAATCTCGGATTTTGATGATGAAACTAATTGATAGTGTTTATCTGATTTACGTTTTGAGTGACGTAGGAAGCTTCGATCAGGGAGAGATAATTGAAGTAGGAAGAATCATGTTGGGACGGAGTGGAACATGTCAGAAGATTGGACGTCGAGCTGGAGGATTGGTCGACGTGTCGGCAGAAGACTTCGGGCCGAGAATTCGGGCATCGAGCCAAGAAGAGCAGAAATTACGCCAAGAAAATCGAAGTTGTGGAGGTCAAATGGCCGATTGGGCAATAGGCCACAAGAGAGGACGATGCGCCAAAGAATCGGACGAAGCATCGAACTAATGACATGACCATACAACATTTGATGAGCTTTGTAATAATTGTCTAGATCGAAGTAGGTTTTAGCTCTAATTGAGTCGGTATTGGGGTGAAACAATGTCAACCCAATTAGGAGCCAATTGGGCCTAAATTGGGAGTGATTTGGGCTCATTGGGAGGCTCATTCAATTACCCAAATGTTGGGCCAGGCGGTGGCACCGCTAGAATTGGCGGTAGAACGACCTATGAGTTGGAAAACTCGAAAAACTCGGTCTCTGAGGTTGTCAGGCGATGGTACCGCCAGTCTGGGTGGTGGTACCGTTCAGTGATAGTGTGTCAAAAGGTGGTACTGCCCAGTGTCAGGCTACAAGCGATGGTACCGCCCAATGCAGGCGGTGGTACCGCCCATACTCTGAAATCTCAGGGATTTAAATTTTGGGCTCCAAATTTGAATCCATTTGGGGCTTACAAATACCCAACTCTTTCCTACTTATGATAGCAAGAATTGGGTAGAAAGGGGGAAAGAATCCTTGATGAAAAAGAGTTGAAAAAGCTTGAAAAGTGTTGAGTGTTCCCCTCCACCTCTTAGAGTTTAGAGTTCATTCTAAGAGAGGTGCGAAACTTGTAAAGGTTCTCTCCTGAGCCTATCAAAAGGAGAATAGAGTTGTAAAGAGGTGGTTAGTCTTCGCATATTAAAGGAAGACCGTTAGTGGATGCCGGTGGCCTTGACGGAAGAGGAATCGGTGGAGTGGATGTAGGTCACGACAACCGAATCACTATAAAAATCTAGTTTGCATTTCTTTTGAGCAATTTACTTTAAAGTGCAAACTGCCTTCATTGCTCTACCTTCTTACTACACTTTTCTGTACACTTTCAAAGTTTAGCATTTTCGATACCGGTTTTCATTGAATGTATGAAAATTTCAGAACCGACGTAATTTTATTTGCTGCACTAATTCACCCCCCCTCTTAGTGCCGACTCGTTCCTAATAGTCAGTATCAGAGCCTCGTTATTTCTCATTTGGTTTAACACCCAAGAGAAATAGCTCTTTTTGGCTTTCAAGATGGATTTTCTCTCATTCGTCCTCCCATGTTCAATGGGACGGATTACACATATTGAAAAACTCGAATGAGAGTTTTCTTACTTTTGTTGAATCTCGATTTATGGAATATAGTCGAATTTAGTTTTCAAATGTCTTCTCTTCTAATGAACCATTGGAATGATTTGAAGAAGAAGACTTTTTCTCTAAGTGCAAAGGCTATGAATGCTTTGTTTTGCGCCTTAGACAAAAATAAATTTAATCGGGTTTTTACTTGCGAAATGACTTTCGATATTTGACACACCCTTGAAATCACACATGAATGCACGAATAGAGTAAAAGAGTCAATAATAAATCTTTTGATGCATGATTTTGAGTTGTTTCGAATGGAACCAAGTGAGACTATTGGAGACATGTACACCCGTTTTACGAATGTCGTCAATAGTCTAAAAGCACTTAGCAAATGTTTTTCGAATTTTGAACTCGTTAATAAAATATTAAGATCCATTCCAAAAAGTTAGGATCCTAAAATAATGGCAATACAAGAAGCAAAAGATCTCAATATTTTTCCACTTGAAGAACTTACCGGTTCATTATTGACATATGAAATGACTTGCAATGCTCATGAAAAGCTTGAGAATAACCTTCCAAAGAACAGGAAGGATTTGACACTTTGAATAATAGAATACCACTTGAGTGATGACTCAAGTGATGATGATGATGACCTTGAACTCTTAAAGCTTAAAAAATTCTTAAAACAAGAATTAAAGATTAAAAATAAACTTACAAAGCAGAGGTTGCTAAAGAAAAAGAAGACACTCATAATGACTTGGGACAAATCAAGCTCATCCGAAGACGAGGAGTAAACCAACAAAGATGAGGTGGCCTTTAACATTGAGATAAACTACTCACCCGAAATCCCTTTACTTTATTTCGAAATTACATGATCCTTTTCATGAGTTATTTTTAAATTAGTTAGTAAATAAAAATAAAAAAAATTAAAAATTTGAGCATGACAATTGCATGCACTAAGCATGAAAAGTTAGATTCACTTAAAAATAAAATTGCATTACTACAATAAACAAAATGATCTTGAAAATGCTTTATGTTTGATGAAATCAATTTTGATGATTTAATGATCTATAATGATGTAATGAAAATATTAAAAGTTTTGGTACTGATGATTTTATTCTATGCATGAGATTTTGAAGTTATACATAATGATTTTTGTGATTTATTGATCTAGAAGATTTTTGTTATAAATCTTGCACTTTTATTTTTAATGATGATATATGTTTTGATTTGGAAAAAAAAGGACAAGAACATGCTTGAATGAAATCAAATCACTTAAATTGAAACAACTAAAAGGGAATGCATTTTGAAAATAAATGTTTGTATCATGTTTGATGATTTTACATTTTAAAACTATGCATGATAAGTAGAAGTAATAATGGTTTGAATGCATGAATCGACAATTTTCTTTTTGTCACACGAATCATAATCCCTTCACTTGATACTCTAATTTTTTTTTATGATTCATGATAAATTGAGACATTATACATGAATCTAGTTCTCGTGTGAATCTATTTACCTTGCCTTCATTGAATCGTCCAAAAAGTAATTTTGATGATTTGAATTTGAATGAAAAATTTTCAACCGAATCATGAACTTTCTTTTTTATTTCTCTACTTGAGCTATCTTTTATGAGAATCAAAATATTTTCTATCTTCGATGATTCCTTCTTACCATTTACTAAAGAAGAGACTTATGCAAACAAACTATGATCTTGATAATGGTTTGAAATTATGCATGTTATATGTTGAACATTTGAAACCATGTTTTGGTATCATGCATATCTAAGAAATGTTGATTTGACAAATTGAATGAGTTGAAAATGAATGATGATTTTTCTCATGATTATAACTTGTGATATTTTTTATATATTAATCATCATCTTGATTTCACGATATTCGATAAATGAGATTTTTCTATGATTCAAGATTTTTCATACTATGATTCTTCTTGGTATTCACTAAAAAGAATGTTTTTAAATTAACCATGATATGCTACTTGACATCATGATAATTTATGACTTGAGTTTTATTATGTATTATTCCCCTTTTCTTCATTCTTATTTACAATGATAAAGGGGAGAAAAGAAATCACTAGCATTTCAAGAGATCGATAAATTTATTTATTTCATTTTGAATATCTTGCAAGTGATTTTGATGATCTTGATTATTTGATGTTGAATGTTTGGTACCAACAATCATGAAGTGATAAATGCTTAAAAAATATTGATTTAATGCATGAGAGAAATGATTGGTATCATGAATGCTTTAGTATTATGAGAAAAATGATGAATGTTTGGTATCATGATCAAAATGATTTATTTAATGCATGAAGTGATAAATGCTTAAAGATTTTAATGTCTTCGTATCATGTATGATATGCCCATAGTGATGATTGATTTATTTTTGGTATCATGCATGAAGTAAGAATGAAATGAAAGGTTTTAAAATTGTGCATGTTTTAATTTGAAACCATAATGATGCACAACCATATGAAAAAAAAAAGGGGGATTGATACTTTAACTTTGTCATAATTTGAAAATTGATGTAAAGGGAAAAGAATTACAACATTGTATTCTTCCCTTCTTTTTGACAATGACAAAAGGGGAGAAAAATTGCTAGCTCAAAATGCAAAATTTAGAAACTTGCACATTTCAAAAGAAGCAAACTTGCTAGCTTGCTCATCTCAAAAGAGAAGCAAGAAGTGCTATCTTGCAAATTTCAAGAGAAGCAATATTTGCTAAGTTACACATTTCAAGAAGATGCATAAATAGTCTGTCTTGCACATCTCAAATGATGTAAAATTTTGCCAACTTTCATATGTGAAAAACTTGCTAGTTTGCATGATATAACACTTGCTAAATTTGCTAGCTTACAAATTGCAAGGAGAATAACTTGCAATCTCAAGAGTAGCAAAAGTGCTATCTTGCCTATCTCAAGACGCACAAATGCAAACTTGCACATCTTTAAAATTAATGATGATTTGGTGATTATGCATGCTCTAAAATGATATAAAATTTGCTAGTTTGCATGTTGTAAAATGATGAAAAATTGTTGCTAGCTTGTATGTTGTAAAACTTACACCTTCTATCGATACGTCAACCGATCCTTCGGCTCGACGTCCAATCTTTTGACATGTTTTCTTACGGCCCAACATGATTCTTCCTGCTTTAATTGTCTCATCCTGATCAAAGCATCCTGCGTCACTCAAAATGCAGATCAAATCATAAACACTATCAATTAGTTTTATCATCAAAATTCGAGATTAAATAATTTTTTTCTTTTTGATGATGACAACCAATTGATGACGGAGTTAACCTTAACTCCTCCTATCAATATGTCATATTGATAGAACCTTGAATTTAAGTCAAAGCAATATTTCATCATGAATATTTGTAACACATTACATGCATATCATCAACATAACTTCTCCCCCTTTGTCATCAACAAAAAGGAGAAGTGCAACTATATAAGCTTTTGATATAAAATTTTAAATCATTGCATAATTCCATTATTACATATATCATTATGTAAACTAGTAAGTTATTGATATGAAAGTTAGCAAATTTTTGTATCTTTTGATATGAGCAAGCTTTTTGCTTCTCTTTATGATGTGCAAACAAGTAACTTTTTCTTTCTTCTTGAAGTATGCAAGCTAGCTAGCAATTTGGCAAGTGTTCCTTCTCTTTGAAATATGAAGGCTAGCAAGTTTTTGAAAAAAAGAATGCAAGATAGCATTTTTGCCTCTTATTGAAGTGTGCAAGCTAGCAATTTTTGCTTCCTTTTGCATTGTGCAAGTTAGAAGTTCTACTTGTTTTTAGATGTGCAAGCAAGCAAGCAAGTTTTTCAATTTTTGAAATGTGCAAGCTAACAAATTTATCTTCCCCTTTGTCATTATCAAAAAGAAGGGAAGAATACAATTTTGTAATTCTTTTTCCCTTAATAATAATTTTTAAATTATGACAAAGGTAAAGTATCAATCTTATTTCAATATGCTTGTGCATCATTATAGTTTCAAATTAAAATATGTACAATTTCAAAACCTTACATTTTATCCTTACTGCATGCATGATACCAAAAATAAATTATCACTATAGACATATCATACATGATACTCAAGCATTCATGATACATCATTTAGCAACAAATCATACAATTGCATGTATCATTCCAAGTTATAAATATTTCAAATCATGATGGTATCAAAATGTCAAATTACATTACATCCTACCATGCATAATCATAACTTCTTATTTGTATGCATCAACATAAATTAAATAATTTTTTTCTTTTTGATGATGACAACCAATTGATGACGGAGTTAACCTTAACTCCTCCTATCAATATGTCATATTGATAGAACCTTGAATTTAAGTCAAAGCAATATTTCATCATGAATATTTGTAACACATTACATGCATATCATCAACATAACTTCTCCCCCTTTGTCATCAACAAAAAGGAGAAGTGCAACTATATAAGCTTTTGATATAAAATTTTAAATCATTGCATAATTCCATTATTACATATATCATTATGTAAACTAGTAAGTTATTGATATGAAAGTTAGCAAATTTTTGTATCTTTTGATATGAGCAAGCTTTTTGCTTCTCTTTATGATGTGCAAACAAGTAACTTTTTCTTTCTTCTTGAAGTATGCAAGCTAGCTAGCAATTTGGCAAGTGTTCCTTCTCTTTGAAATATGAAGGCTAGCAAGTTTTTGAAAAAAAGAATGCAAGATAGCATTTTTGCCTCTTATTGAAGTGTGCAAGCTAGCAATTTTTGCTTCCTTTTGCATTGTGCAAGTTAGAAGTTCTACTTGTTTTTAGATGTGCAAGCAAGCAAGCAAGTTTTTCAATTTTTGAAATGTGCAAGCTAACAAATTTATCTTCCCCTTTGTCATTATCAAAAAGAAGGGAAGAATACAATTTTGTAATTCTTTTTCCCTTAATAATAATTTTTAAATTATGACAAAGGTAAAGTATCAATCTTATTTCAATATGCTTGTGCATCATTATAGTTTCAAATTAAAATATGTACAATTTCAAAACCTTACATTTTATCCTTACTGCATGCATGATACCAAAAATAAATTATCACTATAGACATATCATACATGATACTCAAGCATTCATGATACATCATTTAGCAACAAATCATACAATTGCATGTATCATTCCAAGTTATAAATATTTCAAATCATGATGGTATCAAAATGTCAAATTACATTACATCCTACCATGCATAATCATAACTTCTTATTTGTATGCATCAACATAAATTTATGAGTATTTTATGCATAATTTCATATCTTTCTCCATACATGATCTTGAGTCTCTACGAATCTCTATCAGAAGCTGAGCATTATTTATGTTTCGACATTCAAAGATTCTATGATATCTCTCCTTCCAAATCTATCAAATAGCACATATGAAAGTAATATTTGCTAGTTATGTAAGAGGCCCTTTCCTTGAGAAGCTTTGCATGAGTTTGCCTAATTTTTTTATGTAAATTTGGCTGTGGTAGCCTATTGAGTTCAAATCTCTGCAGAATCTCATTCCATATCTAATTAGTATAGTCATAAGTAAAATAGAGGTGGTCAACACTTTCTTCCTATTGTATACAAAGGGAGCATCTATTAACAATATAAATACATCTTCTCTTCATATTATCTATTGTAGGTAGTTTGGCAAGAATGGCCTACCATGTGCATAAAGAACATCTTTTTGAGCTCGGTTGGTCCCATATCCAACTGCTTGGGATCCACTTGTTGTTCCTTTGCCTGATTTGATTTCATGCTGATGTAACACTAAATTTGCTATTGACCAAATATGCATATCTAAAGAGTTGTTCCTGATTGGAATAGCTATAATAGTCGGTCAAAGTGATAACATTTCAAGAGAAATGAGATTAGGGAGATACCATATGCCGTTAGCAATGAACTCAGAAACCTTCCAATCTTTGAGAGCCCCAAGATCTCTTCATACTTTATCACCATATAATTGAAAGATACTCTTTCTATCCACCCAAGGATCATACCACATATTAGTGTTGATCCTAGAAGAGATTGTATAAAAAATGTATTTGATTTGTCAATTCTTTACCTTCAATATTCATTTCCAAGCTGTAAAATGATATGTTTAATACTGTTATAAATACTTAGAATTTAGAGTTATAGTAATTTGAAAACTTTTGTGTCTTCACAATGCTTGTCTAAATGGATAAGAGGGGGTGGGCATTGTTGTAGATAATGCATGCGAGTGGACGATCGTAATGCGCTGCTTGTGAATGTGGATGCTTGGCCGTGGGTTTCTGTTGTGTTATAATTTGAGATTATCGTTGGTTGCCTTTGTGTTTGTTTTGACATAATTTTTAGGTTTGTTGCTTAACACTGCCATTGCCAGTCTCAAGCCTGGATGAGAAAACGTGGAGGGGACAATAGCTGATTGGTACCTCTGTCTGTTGTAAATAATCCAAATGATCTGCAAGTATCACAACATGAGTGCATTGCCCAACGAGCCCATAGGAGCAACTTGTATGACTTTCATCTTTAACTTTTGAAATTTGAACTCAAGAGATAATATTTCTATTTGAGGTTTCTGTGTACTGTACATTGTATGTATAATATCTTTTCAAAATCGAATGTTTTTTCAAATTAGAACTTTTTATAGGGTAAAATTTCTATAGATGTATTTGAACTTCTATGTTTAGAGTAGCAAGTCTTAGATCCTTTTTTTCGGTGAATAGTAGATAAGTTTGTGAGAGTGTCATTCGAAAAATTAAATCTTCTTGGTTTCCCTTGAGGTATAAGATGTACATATATTTTTTATTAAAAAAGAATCATAATATATCTATTGATACTCATGATTTATCTTCATAATCTTTGATATTTTATCTCTCATGATATGATTTTTATGCACAATTCCTTGTATTCATAAAATATTTATCTCATCACCCAATTAATTCTTCTTGATATTCTTTATGTGATGATATGAATGCATGAAATATTCATGAATTTATTTTGATGTATACAAATGAGAAGTTTCGATCGTGCATGGTAGGATGTAATTTGACAAATTGATACTATCATGATGTGAAATATTTATGATTTGAATGATGCATGCAATACTAATGCTTTTCATTATGATGATGTATGTGATGTATTGCATATAATGTGTATCATGAATGCTTTAAACGATAAATGTTTGGTATCATGATCAAAATATTGATAAATGCTTAAAAATTTTAATGTTTTAGTATATGTATGATATGCTCATAATGATGATTGATTTATTTTTTGGTATCGTGCATGAAAAATGAAATATAAGGTTTTAAAATTATGCATGTTTTAATTTAAAAATATAATGATGCACAAATAAGATTGATACTTATCTTTGTCATGTTTTAAAAATTGTTGTAAAGGGAAAAGAATTACAACATTGTATTCTTCCCTTCTTTTTGACAATAACAAAGGGGGAGAAATATTGCTAGCTCAAATATTGCAAAGGAAACAAAAATTTACTAGCTTGCAAATTGCATGAAGAAAGAAGCGCTATCTTGCCTATCTCAAGAAGCAAAACATGCTAACTTGCACATCTAGCAAAATTGACAAATTTGCATATTTCAAGAAGCAAGAGTTGCTTTCTTGATCATCTCAAAATTGCTAGCTTGCATGTTCTAAAATGTTATAAAATTTGCTATCTTATATGTTGTAGAATCTGCTATCTTACTACCTTGCATATCTATGATGATAACAAAGTTGCATGATGATAAAACTAGAAATTATACTATGCAATGATTTGAATTTGAATATCTCAAACACTTGATAATTGGACTTCTCTTTTTTGTTGATGACAAAGGGGGAGAAGTATGATCATGTTATGCATGTCGGAAGATTGGACGTAGAGCTGGTGGATCGGTTGACGTATCGACAGAAGGCTTCGAGCCATGGATTCAGGCATCGAGCTAAGAAGAGCGGATATTACACCAAGGATATCAGAGTTATGGAGTCAACTGGCCGATTGGGCAATAGGCCGCAAGAGAGGACGATGCGCCGAAGAATCGGATGAAGCGTCGAGGGACCAATGACATGACAGACAACATGATTAATGCTTAGTATTAATTGTCTAGATCGAAGTGTGTTTTTACATGTGCAGGATTAACTACGATAGCAAGACATAAAGCAAAATGAAGTCCCGGAGTCAAGGATGCGATTTCGTTGGGAGTTCGAGAGTTTGTCGGAAGTCCGGATGTTCGTCAGAAGTTCTGCAGGAACCAATTGAGAAGTCTCAGAGCTTGCCAGAGAAGCTCGTCAGAACTCACCAAGAAGATCATCGTGAAGTCCAAGAGCTTGTTGGGAGTCCGTCGGAACATTGCCAAGAGATCATCGGAAGTTCATCGGAAGATAGCCGGAAGCTCACTGGAAGAAACCAAGACATAAGGACTTGTTAAGCTTAGAATTATGTCTTAGGAATCATAGTTAGCATGTAATTGGGGTTGGATTTAGGCCAACCTAATCAGGGGCCAACTAGGCCCATGTAATAAGGACTGTGTTGGGCCCAATGAGAGGCTCAAATAGTGCCCCAAGAGGTGACACCAACGTGGCATAGTCTCCAAGACTGTGTCAGGTGGTGGTACCGCCAGTCTGGGCGATGATACCACCCAGACACAGCCTCTGAGAGGCTACAGGCGGTGGTACCGCTAGTCTGGGCGATGGCACCGCCCAGCACAGCCTCCCAAGTGGTAGTACTGCCAGACTGGGCGGTGGTACCGCCCAGTGCAGTGTTAGTGTCAGACTGACACTAGCGGTGGTACCACCCAACATAGGCAGTGGTACCGCCTGGACCCAGGAAACCCGGGATGAGATGTTTTTGGGCTCCAAGTTTGAATCAACTTGAAGCCTATAAATACCCCTCTCATCCCTGGTTAACATACACAAGTATTGAAAGTAAAAAATGATAGAAACGATGTTGCATTCTTGTGTAAGCTCCTCTCAAAGTTCTAAGTGTTAGAATAATTTGAGAGAGGAGTAGGGGTGTAAGGGTTATCTCCTAAACCTAGTAAAAAGAGAATCGAGTTGTAAAAGGTGGTTGGTCTTCGCCTATTGAAGAAAGACCAATAGTGGATGCCGATGGTCTCGACGGAGTGGATGTAGGTCACGACGACCGAACCATTATAAAATCTGGTTTACATTTACTTTCTGCAAATTACATTAACTACAAACTACCTTCAATATGCTCTTACTTCGCTTTCAAAGTTTAGCATTTTCAAGTTCGGTTTTCAACGTACAAAAAGATTTTCAGAACCGACGTAATTTTACCACTACACTAATTTACCCCCCCTCTTAGTGCCGACCCCGACTCTTGATCCTAACACAAGAGTGCACAACCAAGGAACGAAGTAGGCAGTATGCGGTGTTGTACCTTTGCTACTTTGTGGAGTAGGCGGTAGGGTTGATGAAGAAGATAGTACAATCCCATAGGCAACCAAAACTACTAGAGACGTACTCCAAGTTGGGATGAAAACTTCCTACATTCTAGAAGTTCAATGGCATCGAGAAGGTGAATCACAATAGCTAACTCAACGCAAGGAGTGCAAACACTTCGAGTGCTCCAGAAGTGTGAGCAAAGAGCGGGCGAAAGCTAATAACCAGCTCGATGTATGGAGTACAACCCTCGAGGAGGCAAGCGAAGTCAAGTAACCTTTGCCTTCTCAACTCTTAAGAGAATGGGCGAAATCGAGTACCCAAATTCTCTTATCTATCTAGTAGAGGAGCTCTGCACATGTTCAAAGACACTTCAAAGAAACCAAATGGAAGACAATAGTTGTCAAATCCTCACCAATGGTGATCAGTGCTATTGAGAGTAGATTATCTACTTTATTTCCCAACAGAAAGCCAATCAAAAGTGGAAGTGATGCGAAACTACTTGGAAGTGAAAACTAAGTGAAAGAAGAGTCGATGGGCAAATTTTGTGGAGGAAAGACCCTAAACTTCAAAAGTTTACGAGGCGATGCTCGATAAAAGCTCCAACAAGCATCCACCCAATTCAAGCAACATGAGGCATTTAAGAGACTAGCGCATAGTAAGGATGGTATTTTCTTTCATCTGAAGGATCCGCAGGAACCAACAGGGATCAACATAACTCAACCAACCCCACACTAGAGTCAAAGTCATTGGTGAGTTAAAACAGCATGGCAGATCAAAAATTTGACTACTTAACAACAATAGCGGAGAGCAGCTGGGAACCAACAGACACATTGTAGTTGGAACAAAAAATTGAAGACTCAGCAAAGGCGAGGAGTTGTAGTGTCGGCAAAGGCTTCGACAAGGATGTCGAAGGAATAAGTGGGGGAAAATGTCATGGACAAAATTATAAATATAGTGTTTGATGTAATGCTTATATATGTCCATGTCTTTTGGTATATTCATGCTTTGCACAACATGTAGAGGGACGGTCGAAGGCTTAATAGCCCCATTTTAGTTGGGTTTGTGGTCGTTTTAGGCTTGTAAATAAAGGTTGTGTCATGTAGACACTTATAAGAGATTTCGGTATGTAGTGGACCATTTTGGATCCTTTGTTGTGCAACTGTTTAGTGCTTGTGAAGTCTATTTATAATTTACATTGATTATGAAGTGTTTTCTGAAATGTTTGCTTGTGGATCCCGAGTGAGGCGCTTTCTCTAACCCATTTTCTCTTTTGTATGTCCTAAGGGATCATGGGAGGTTTTGGGGAAGTTGACCTTTGCGGATGGATACGCAAGGGTGCCGCACGACTTAGGCAAAACTAGCTAAGTCTGTGACACTTTGGTTCCCTCCTATTTATAAAGGCCTCTGGTCAACTTAACCCTAATGGATCCTGCCCTATTGGGTACTAGATCTTCATCCCACTACCCAAGCCTCTTGGATTAGTGGATCTCTACCCAATAATCTCTCATTGGCTCTTATTGGATCTCATCCATATGATCCAATAATTCAAGGGCTTCTTGGATAACAAATAAGTAGGGGCACTAATGGATATCTTATATCTGAACCTCTACTCATCACAACACCTATCATATATGTGTGACCCTCTAGGCCCTATATCGAGCTAGTTGTGAGTCATATCTGTCAAAATTTCTTTTGGCTCAATGAATTATTATCTCTATAATAATTCATTTAACTCCTCAACTACAAACATACTAGGCTACTACGCCACAGTCCCTAGACGATACAGGAGAATCCAATCCATTGGACATGTCTGTCCTTAGTTATCATGTATCTATAGTCCATCACCTATCTAATATCTCAGATACCATAAACTGGGCATGATACTGTCAGGTCCATATGGTTTCTACCCGAGTCTCGCTCTAATCGGATTCTCCCGGATAACACTTTCTCTCTCAATCCGAATAACCCTAACTAGGGATTGCCTAAGCAAAAATATAAAGAATATTCCTCTTATGACATCGAAGTGGATGATCCTCTATCGACACTCAATAGCCCTCGTAAGGTTGGCTGCCACTCTCGATGCCCGATAGTGCTAGATCTGAAACTTTCAAGTCTATAAATATGTTATCAAAGAGCAAAGTACTCATACAGGACATCCTTGGTGTCTAAAGTCTAAGGAACAAATACACCATTAGGACGACGGAATCGTTGTCTAACAATGAGATATCATCAACCATCCAGCATTCCATAAGCGGATTAATTAGTAAACTCATTCTCCAATGAGCACTTGTGCGATATCCTTAGTGTTCCCACATAAGCAGTTATGAGATCAATCGCCTCCATCATATGGATGGGTATACAACACATCAATCTATCTGATCATCTCGATGTCCCTCTCGAGTGACCTATGACCTTAATTATTTAGGGTCTATGTTTAAAGGTGAATCGGTCTTATTATCGTGATCTCAACACGATCTGATTCCTATTACACAAATCCATGGACATTACAATACATGCAATAGGCAATATAGAGTGTGTATCATGTCACACGTGCCATCACTTATGTAATTGACTTGCAGGGCACCAATGACTAGCAAGGCCGACGCTGAGGGTTGCCCGGTGTGGGTCCTCTTATGTTTAAGTTAATGAAGGGGAGAAGACAACAATGCAAGTTGTATGACTGAGTTTGTGTATAGAGAGACCCCTTATCGTCAGCTCAAGGGTGGTTTTTATACTTGATCCCTGGGCCTTCTTACTGGTTGGCCTAGGATAAGTTTAGGTGAACTGCCTAATCATTCTATAATCTTGATAAGGCAAGACGTGTTGAATCTTTGATTTTGACAATGAAATTAATTAATTTATGATCTAATCCATGTGTCGAAAAAAGTGATGCTGAACTAACTACGATCATGAAAAGGTAAAATAATTAAAGAATCGGATATTGGGCTAGAGTCAAAGATCAAGCATTACGTCGAAGGTTCGGACAATGCATTGAAAGCTCATCGGGAATTCGTCGAGAGTTCGTCGGGAGTTCGTCAGAAGTTTTGATGAACAATTGACTTGCCGGACAACTGAGATTGCTTGTATTATAATTGTTTTAGCCTTAATTATCATAATTAGGTGTCAATTTGAGTTAGTTTGGGGAGTAATCCTACTAAACTCAAACTAGGGACCAATTGAGCTTGAATCAGGGTTGAATTGGGCTGGATGGATGGCCCATTCAGTGACCTGGACCCAAGTTAAGCGATGACACTACTAGGGCTAGCGGTGGAACTACTTGAGGCTCGACCCCCCAAGTATTGTTTGGGCGGTGGTATCGTCAACAGTTAATACTGTTAGGCGGTAGTACCACCAGAGCCTAGTCTCTGAAACTTTGTCAAGTGGTCGTATTACTCAAACTAGCAGTAGTACCGCCAATTGTCAAGGGAGCAGGCGATGGTACCACCCAATACTGATGTGGTACCGCTAGTACATCGAAAACTCGGGATGAGACACTTTTTGACTTTATTTTTGAAGTTATTTGGGGCCTATAAATATCTCACTCTTTCCAGCATAAAAGAGCATAAAAAGTGAACAAAAGTCTTGAGATTTTGAGTTATAAAAGTCTTAAAAGTGCTAAGTGTCCTCCTCTTCCTTAAGTTTTGTTATCATTCTAAGATATGTATGAAACTTATAAAGGTTATTTCCTAAACTTATGAAAAGGAGAAAGAGTTGTAAGAGGATAGTTGGTCTTCACCCTTTGAAAGAAGATCATTAGTGAACGCTGGTGGCCTCGACGGAAGAGGAATTTGGAGTGGACATAGGTCGTGATAATCGAACCACTATAAACTCAGTTTGCATTTATATTCTACTTTTCAGTGCTATTACTCTCTAAGATAATTGCTTAGTTCACTTACTCTAAGTCAAGCACATTTCCGATATGATTTTTCATTGAACAAAAGTTTTCTAAAACTAACGATTTTATCGAAAACACTAATTTAACTCCCCCCCCCTCTCCCCCCCTTCTCTTAGTGCCGAAATGATCCTAATATTTAGTGTCAAAGCAAGGTTTCTTTTTGTTTGGTTTAACATCCAAGAGAGATAGCCTTTGCTGGCAATCAAGTGGGTATTTCTATCACTCATCCTCTTATGTTCAATAGGACGGACTACACGTATTGAAAAACTCAAATGAGAATTTTTTTGCTTTCTATAGATTTCGATTTATGAAATATTATTGAAAGTAATTTTCAAAGGCCTTCTAAACTAATTAACGAATGGAATGATTTGGAGAAGAAGACTTTCTCTTTGAATGCTAAAGCGATGAACGCTTTGTTTTATGCTCTAGATAAAAATGAATTTAATCGGATTTCTATATGCGAAACTGCACATGATATTTGGCACACACTTGAAGTCACACATGAAGGTATAAGTAGAGTTAAAGAGTCAAAAATTAACCTTTTGGTACATAGCTATGAGTTGTTTCGAATGAAACCAACCGAGAAAATTGGAGACATGTATACCCGTTTTACCGATGTTGTCAATGGTTTAAAATCACTTGGTAAAAGTTTTTCTAATTTTAAATTTATTAATAAAATACTAAGATCCCTTCCAAAAAGTTGTGATCTTAAAGTAATGGCAATATAAGAAGCAAATGATCTGACCAATTTTTCGCTTGAAGAACTTATCGGGTCTTTGATTACTCATGTAATGACATGTTTAGCACATGATGAACTTGAGAACGACTTTCCAAAGAATAGGAAGGACATGACACTTAGAACCAAAGAAGACCACTTGGGAGAAAACTTAAGTGATTATAAAGATAATGATGACTTGGTACTTCTTACAAGAAAATTTAAAATATTCTTGAAAAAGAACAAAACAAAACAAGATACTAAAAACAAAAGTGAACTCAAATAGGACACAATGAAGTACTATGAATGCAAGAAGCCGGGACACTTCAAAAATAAATATCCCCAAGTGAAGAAGAAGCTACTAAAGCACTCAAGGCAACTTGGGACGATTCAAGTGCATCCGAAGACGAGGAGCTAACCAACAAAGAAGAAGTTGCAAACTATACATTAATGGCATTTGGCAATGAGGTATATAACTCAAACGAACCTTCCTTATCTTACGATGAATTATTCATTGCATTTAATGACTTGTTTGATAAATTTAAATTAGTTAGTAAAAAGTATAAATGGTTAAACAAGGATTATGCCTCTCTTGTTTGTGAATTTGAAATATTAAAAAATGAGCATGTTAATTATGTTTTAACTCCTTGCACTAAGTGTGAAGAGTTAGATTCACTTAAGAAAGAAAATGCTTTACTACAAGAAACATTAGAAAAGTTTAAAATTGGCAACAAATCTTTAAACTTGATCTTTACTAACAAAGGTCATGTTCAAAGAAAAGTAGGAATCAGCTTTGTGGGGAACAATAATCAACACAAACAGACTATATTTGTTAAAGGACCAACATTACATGTTTCCCATGAAAATAGATGTAATTTTTGTAGTAGATTTGGACATTATACCTATAGATATTCATTTAAAAAGTATAAATCACACAAATTAGTTTAGGTTCCTAAAGGAATCATAAACAACTTAATGCCAATAGTGAAGATAGGTATATCTATTTATAAGGTACCCAAAGTTAAATGTGTACCTAAAAGAAAACCCCCCCTTTCTTTTAGATATGTTTACAAGCAAAAGCTAAGAGTAAGAGATAGTACTTTAATAGTGGATACTCAAGATATATGACCGGAGATCCAACATACTTCTCTAAGCTCACTAGCCAAGATGAAGGATATGTCACCTTCGGAGACAATAACAAAAGAAAAATTATTGGCAAAGGAACCATAGGTAACAAGTCAAACCTCTTGATTGAAGATGTATTATTAGTAGATAGTTTAAAACATAATCTATTGTGTATTAGTCAATTGTGTGATAAAGGATATATCATCAAATTTGAACTAATGCTTATATAATTGAAATACCACACAAAAATATTTTTATGATTACCTTAAAAAATAATAATGTATAATCTATTGACATTGATGATTTTGGTGATAAAACATGTTTTTTTGGCTTCAAACGATGATACATGGCTTTGGCATAGGAGATTAGGTCATGCTAGCATGAAACTAATCTCTCAAATCTCAACTAGAAAACTCCTAAGAGGATTGCCTAGCATAAAGTTTATTAAAGACAAAGTTTATGATGCATGCCAACTATGAAAATAAATAAATAGTTTTAAATCAACGAATCAAATAAGCACCTCTAGACCACTACAATTAATTCATATGGATTTATTTAGACCAATTGATATAACAAGTTTAGGAGGTAGTAAATACGCTTTTGTAATTTTTAATGACTATAGTAGATACACTTGGACAAACTTCTTGACACACAAAAGTGATTGCTTTAAATATTTTTCTAAATTTTGTAAACTTGTTCAAAATGAAAAGAGTTTTATGATTTCGTCTATTCGTAGTGATCACGATGGTGAGTTTCAAAACCGTGATTTTCAAAATTTTTGTGAGTCAAATGGGTACAACCACAATTTCTCTACTCTAAGAAATCCATAACAAAATGGAGTCGTTGAGAGAAAAAATAGGAGCTTATAAGAGATGGCAAGAACCATGTTAAATGAACATAGCCTACCCAAATATTTTAGGGCTGAAGCCATTAACACGGCATGCTATGTCATGAATAAGGTTCGCGTAAGACCATTACTTCCCAAAACTCCCTATAAATTGTAGAACAATAAAAGACCCAATATTTCATATTTTAAAGTTTTTTGTTGTAAAGGTTTTGTTTTAAACAAAAAATATACCTTAGAAAAATTTGATGCAAAATTCGTTAAAGGCATTTTTCTAGGATATTTCTCTATTTATAAAGCTTTTCAAGTCTTTAATAAAAGAACCTTGATTATAGAGGAATTTATTCATATTATTTTTAATGAGCTTCCCGAATTTAAGAAAAATAATTTTAATGATGATTTTGATTTTGATGCTTTAAATTTAAATAAAAACTCTCCTCCCCTAAGTAACTTGGATGCATCTTCTTCTAAAAAATCCTTACATAAGAAATGAAAGTATGTAGATGCTCATCCTATGGAGCTAATCATTGGGGATGTATCAAAAGGTGTTCAAACTTGTTCTTCTTTTTAAAAAATTTATGCGAATGCGGCCTTTTTATCTTAAATTGAACTGAAATGCATTGATGATGCTCTAAACGATTATTTATGGGTTTTTACAATGCATGAGGAGTTAAATCAATTTGAGAGAAATGAGATATGAAAGCTTGTTCTGAGACCTAGTGACCATCTAGTAATTGGCACTAAATGGATCTTTAAAAACAAGCAAGATGAACTAGGTATCGTGGTTCGAAACAAGGCTAGATTAGTGGCCAAAGGTTTCAACCAAAAAAAATGTATCGATTATGAAGAAACCTTCGCTCCTATGGCAAGATTAGAAGCCATAAGGATACTACTTGCCTATGCTAGCTGTAATAATTTTAAGTTATTTCAAATGGATGTAAAAGTGCTTTTCTTAATGACTTTATTTTCGAATAAGTTTATGTTGAACAACCACCCATATTTGAAAATGTACTTTTTTCAAATCATGTTTATAAGTTATCTAAGGCTCTTTATGGTTTGAAACAAGCCTCAATGGCTTGGTGTGAGAGACTTAGTTCCTTTTTTTATTAAGAATAATTTTTTGAAAGGCAAGGTCGATACCACATTGTTTATTAAATATTTTGAAGATAATTTTCTTATTGTTCAAATTTATGTTGATATTATTTTTGATTCTACAAATGAGTCTTTATATGAGTCTTTTGCCAAAAGTATGAGCCAAGAATTTGAAATGAGTTTAATAGGGGAATTGACTTTTTTCCTAGGTTTACAAATTAAACAACTTAGTGATGGAAATTTTGTTAATCAAACTAAGTATGCTTTAGATCTATTAAAATGATTTAATATGGATAGTGCTAAGGCTATTAATACACTAATGAGCACTTCTACAAAATTAGATATGGACATTGATGGAGAATGTTTTGATTAAAAGATTTATATGGGTACGATAGGTAGCTTACTATACCTTACGGCAACTAGACATGATATTATGTTTAGTATTGGACTATGTACTAGATTTCAATCTAATCTCAAGCAATCTCACCTAAAAGCTATTAAGAGGATTTTCAAATATTTAAAAGGAACTCCTAATATAGGATTATGGAATCCAAAATCAAAAAATTTTGAATTAATTGCTTATGCTGATGTTGATTTTGTTGGATGTAGAATAGATAGAAAAAGCATATATGGAATATGTCAACTCCTAAGTCATGCACTTGTTTCTTAGTCTTCCAAGAAACAAAATTCTATTGCATTATCTACAACTAAAGCTGAATATATAGCAGCAGGTGCATGTTGTGCACAAGTTATTTGGATGAAAAATACTTTAGAAGATTATGGACTATATTTAAACAATATTTCTATAAAATGTGATAATACTAGTACAATATGTTTAACAAAAAATCTCATTCAACACTATAGAACTAAAAATATTGATATTAGACATCATTTTATGAGAGATCATGTTAATAATCATGATATATCTTTAGAATTTATTGATACAAAACATCAATTAGCTGATATTTTTATAAAACCATTGAATGAAGAACAATTTGATTTTATTAAAAGAGAATTAGGCATGTTAAATCTTCCTAATGCATGAGTTCCTCTTATACATTTTTTGGATTTCTCGATTTTTATAACTTAAGTTTTCTTTTTAAATCGAGATCGTTTCCTATCATTTCTTCTTGCAATTTACAAAAGAAGAGATTTGATTCGTGGACTTTTAGTATACTTGATCTTTTACGTGATGATTATTTCCTATGAACCCTTCCTCTTTCTATATATGAAAGTAGAAATTTTATTCATGGACTTTTGGTATACTTGATCTTTTATGTGATGATCATTTCCTATGAATCCTTTCTCTTTCTATTTATGAAAGTAGAAATTTTATTCATGGACTTTTGGTATACTTGATCTTTTATGTGATGATCATTTCCTATGAATCCTTTCTCTTTCTATTTATGAAAGTAGAAATTTTATTCATGGACTTTTGGTATACTTGATCTTTTATGTGATGATCATTTCCTATGAATCCTTTCTCTTTCTATTTATGAAAGTAGAAATTTTATTCATGAACTTTTGGTATACTTGATCTTTTATGTGATGATCATTTCCTATGAATCCTTCCTCTTTCTATTTATGAAAGTAAAACTTTGATTCTTGGACTTTCGGTGCTTATGACTTGATTCTTTATGTGATGAATGAATTCCTCCCTTCTTTTTCTTCTTCTTCTTATTCTTTATGACATAGGGGAGAAAGAAACTTGCTAGCATCTCAAAAAAAGCAAAAATGCTAACCGATACATCTCAAGAGTACCAAAAGTGCTTCCATATCTAAAAAGAACTTACCCATTTCAAGAAGCAAAAGTTGCTATCTTGCACATCTCAAGAAGCAAAAATTTTGCTAAACTTCACATCTCAAAACTTGCTAGCTTGCATGTTCTAACTTATTGCACTTTTCTCCTTTTTGTTGATGACAAAGGGGAGAAGTAATAATTAATGATGAATGATTGAAAATTTTAATGTTTTGATATTATGTATGTTATGCCCAAAGTGATATTAACCTATTTTTGGTATCATACATGAAGAGATGATGAGTTGTAATGGTTTAAAATTGGGCATCTTACATTTTGATAATTTGAAACTATGATGCACAATGTATGAAATTTTGATATGATGCATATGATCAAAATTTTTTAACTTGAATTCAAAAGTTATTTTTCTTTTTTAATTCAAGTTTGCCTTATTTCGATATAGCATATAGATAGGGATAGTCAAGATTTACTCCGTCATCAATTGATTGTAATCATCAAAAAGGGGGAGATTATTAAATCTCAGATTTTGATAATGAAATCAATTGATTTACGATCTAATCCATGTGTTGAGAAAAGTGATGCAGGACTAACTACGATCATAAAAAGGTAAAACGATTAAAGAATCGGACATTGAGCCAAAGCCAAAGATCGAGTGTTATGCCGAAAGTTCGGATGATGGGCTAAAAGCTCGCCGAGAGTTCATCGGGAGTTCACCGAGAGTTCGTCGGAAGTTCACTAGAAGTTTGAATGAACAATTGATATGTCAAACAATTGAGATTACTTATATTGTAATTGTCTTAGCCTTAATTATCGTAGTTAGGTATTAATTTGAGTTAGTCTAGGGAGTAATCCTACTAAACTCAAATTAGGGGCCAATTGAGCTTGAATCAGAACTGAATTGGGCTAGATGGATGGCCCACTCAATGACCTGGAGCCACGTTAGGCGGTGGCACTGCCAAGGTTGGCGGTAGCCTCCCAAGTATTGTCTGGGCAGTGGTACCATCGGTATTTAATGTTGTAAGATGGTGGTACCACTTCACAAGCGATGGTACCGCCAGAGCCCTGTTAGGATTGAGTCGGCACTAAGAGGGAGGGGTTGAATTAGTGCAGTAGATAAAAACGTTAGTTTTGAAAAACTTTCATTCGATAAAATCTTTTCGATAAAGTGAGTTTCACTTGAAAGTGTACGGAAGAGTGTAGCAAGTAAGGCAGTTCGCAATTAAAATGAAAAGCTTAAAGTAAATGCAAACTAGATTTTTATAGTGGTTTAGTCATCGTTGTTGAATCTCAGATTTTAATGATGAAATCAATTGTAAATTATTTGATCTAATCTATATGTTGAGAAAAGTATGCAGGATTAACTATGATAGCAGTAAAACATAAAGCAGGTGTTGTGCCGGGGTCAAGAAAGAGATCTCGTTGGGAGTTCAAGATCGAGATCTCATTGGGAGTTCAAGAGTTCGTTGGAAGTCCAGATGTTCGTCGGAAGTCCAGACATTCGACGAAAGTTCTGCCAGAACCAACCAAGAAGTCTAGAAGCTTACCAAAAAAGCTCATCGGAACTCGCCAAGAAGATCGTCGTAAAGTCCGGGAGCTTGCCGGGAGTTCGTCGAAAGTTCGCCGAAAGATCACAGGAAGCTCGCCGGAAGGGGAATTGACGTACCGACACAAAGAGTGCTTTGATTATGTCTTAGTTATTGTAGTTAAATTAAAAATTAAGTTAGGATTGGGAGGTAATCCCACTAGCTTAGTTAGGGGCCAACTGAGCCCTTAATAGGGATAAATTGGGCCAGATTGAACAACTCATTCAGCACCTGAAAATATGGCCGGCAGTGGCACCGCTTGGGAGACTCAGTCTCCCAAGAATTCTAGGTGGTGGTACCGCCCGTGTCAAGCGGTGGTACCACCTGTGTCAAGCGGTGGTACCGTCGACAATAAATGCTACCAACGGTGGTACCGCTAGAGCTCGATCTCCGAGCTCTGTCAGGCAGTAGTACCGCCCAGACTGGGCGATGGTACTACCCAGTGTCAAGTGTTAGGCGGTGGTACCGCCCAGTAATGGCGGTGGTACCACTAGTACCTAGGAAATCTAGGATGAGACACTTTTTTGCTCCATTTTTGAAACCATTGGGGCCTATAAATACCCCACCCTTTTTTACATGAAAGGGTATGAAAGCATTGTATTAATCTTGAATTCTTGAGTCTTAAAGTATTGTAAAAGTGAGAAGAGTTCTCCTTCTCCATCTCTTAGCCTTGTAACCATCCAAGAAAGAGGAGTGAGACTTGCAAGGGTTGTCTCCTAAACTCGACAAAAGGAGAAAGAGCTGTAAAAGGTAGTTGGCCTTCGCCTATTGAAGGAAGGCCTTTAGTGGACGCCGGTGACCTCGACGGAGGAGGAATCTAAAAGTGGATGTAGTCAATTCGACCAAACCACTCTAAGTTCTGGTTTGCCTTTCTATTTGTGCAATTTACATTACCACAAACTTCCTTAACCTTCCCTTAGCACTTTTACAAAAGCTTTCAAGTTCAATTTATTTCTAAAATGGATTGAATCGAAATGAACATTCTTTCGAAATTAGCTATTTCTCCGCTACACCAATTCACCCCCCCTTTCTTCTTAGTGTCACTCTTGATCTTAACAATTAGTATCAGAGCAAGGTTTACTCCCATTTAGTTTAAAACCCAAGAGAGATGGCATTTACCGACAACCAAGAAGGTCATTCAATTACACGTTCACCCATGTTCAATGGGACAAATTACACATATTAAAAGACGAGAATGAGGATCTTCCTAATTTCAATCCATTTAGTTTAAAACCCAAGAGAGATGGCATTTACCGACAACCAAGAAGGTCATTCAATTACACGTTCACCCATGTTCAATGGGACAAATTACACATATTAAAAGACGAGAATGAGGATCTTCCTAATTTCAATGGATTTCGAATTATGGAATATTGTAGAAAATGAGTTTCAAAAGTCTTCTCTTCCAATAAATAATTGGAATGAGTTGGAGAAGAAGACTTTCACTTTAAACGCTAAGGCTATGAATGCCTTGTTTTGTGCCTTAGATAAAAATGAGTTCAATCATATGTCCATTTGTGAAATGGTTTTTGATATTTGGCACACACTCGAAGTGACTTATGAAGGCACTAGTAGAGTGAAGGAGTCAAAAATTAATCTTTTAATGCATACTTATGAGTTGTTTTGAATGAAACTGAGTGAGACCAATGAAGACATGTACACCTGATTTATGAATGCCATCAATGGTCTAAAAGGACTTGGTAAATGTTTCTCATATTTTGAACTTGTTAATAAAATTTTAAGATCCCTTCCAAAGAGTTGGGACCCTAAAGTCACGGCCATTCAAGAGGCCAAAGATTTAAATAACTTTCCTCTTGAAGAACTAATCGGGTCACTAATAACCTATGAGATGACTTGTAATGCTCATGAAGAGCTTGAGAATAACCTTCCAAAGAACAGGAAGCATATGGCACTAAGAACTCAAGAAGACCACTTGAAAGAAAATTTAAGTGATGAGGACTTTGATGAAGACTTGGCACTCTTGATAAGAAGGTTCAAAAAATTCATAAAAAGAAATAAATTTAAAAATGATACTAAAAATAAAATTGAACTCAAGAAAGAACAAGTGATATGCTATGAATGCAAGAAGCCGGGACACTTCAAGAGTGAATGTCCCCAAGCAAAGAGAAAGCAACCAAAGAAGAATAAGGCTTTTAAAGCAACATGGGACGACTCAAGTGCATCCAAAGAAAAGGAGCCAACCAATACCGAGCAAGTTGCTCACTACGCACTAATGGCTATTGGAGATGAGGTAACAAGGTCATTAGATGCAAATTTATCTTTCAATAAGCTTTTAAGTGCTTTTCATTAATTGTTTAATGAATGTAGAACCTTGAGTAAAAAGTATAACTCTTTGAAAAAGGAACATGCTTCTCTTGTTAGCAATTTTGATAGACTAAAAATTGAGTATGATGATAGTTTAGCTCCCTGCACAAAATATCATGAAGTAGAAACATATAGGAAAACTTGCTACTCAAAGAAATCTTAGAAAAGTTTGAGGTTGGTAGCAAGTCCTTGAACATGATCCTGCCAACAAGGGTCACGTTCATAGAAAAGGCGGAATTGGATTTGTGAGTAGCTCTCACCAAAATCCAACCATCTTTGTTAAAGGCCCTACTTTGCATGTTTCACCCCGAAACAAATGTAACTTTTGTTGCAAATTTGGGCATGTAGCTTATCATTGTCCATTTAAGAAATATAGTCCATACAAATTGATTTGGGTTCCTGAAGGAACCATAAAGAACTCCATGCAAAATGTAAGTTAAGCCAATCAATTTTTGAGGCACCCAAGGTCAAATGGGTACCTAAAAATCATTCTTTTTTGTAGAAACATTTACCATCATAAGCTAGGAGCAAGAGATGGTACCTTGATAGTGGATGCTCAAGGCATATGACCGGAGATCCATCTCAATTCTCTAAGCTCACTAGCATAGACAAAGGCTATGT
>LVTN01002470.1:16649-35754 GCA_001649415.1 Musa itinerans
TATATACATATATATATGTATATACATACATATATACATATATGTATATACATATATATATGTATATAAACATGTATATATACATATATATGTATATATACATATATATATATTTGCATACAATGTAGATTTATATTAAATATGTATGTGTGTGACACATCATAGGAGACCAAATCAAAATTCCTACTCTCGATAATATTGAGTCGGTAAACGTGAAGCAATTATATTGACCCACGTGGCTTTCCATTGTTTTAGGTAGGAACCAATTCCCGACGTAGGTTGAGTTGATTGAGTCCCTCGAGGCTCACCTATATCGTGATTCGATATCTTACCTATGACATAGAGAAGTCATCGGTGACCTGAGGACATAGTATACTTGGTCAAGTCCCTCGAGGGTAACTCATCTTATAACGATGGTGATGACTTAACCAAACGTAATGGTTGATCGAGTCCCTCGAGGCTAGGGTGGTTCAAAGGCCGAACAGGACAGGAATCACAAAGAGTTGTGATTAGCAAGAGTGGCCTTCCTTTACGGGCTTAGCATGATTAGTCGAGTCCCTCGAGGTTACGTTAAGATGCCGATTAGATCTCGATCCCCACTAGAGATCCGCTAGGGGTCTCCGATTCACATACCGTAGGGAGTTATGTGTTTCGCGAGAAAATAGTGGGAGTAGATTAAGATATAAGTCTTTATCTTAATTGTTTATTTTATGAAATCTACATGTTATTTATTTCTACTATATTTTTATTTTAGAAATATGTCACTTTCAAATTCCTTATGTGGCATACTTGATATCAACCGCCTCATCGATCCAAATTATACGAATTGGCTCCGTAACCTGAGATTTGTTCTCATTGTAGAGAAAATCATGTATGTTCTTGATACAATGATGCCTACGCCCGAGGAAGGGGCAAGCGAGGATGAGATCGCTCACTACTTGAAGTACATAGATGACTCCACTCTTGCTCAGTGTTACATGATGGCTCCATACTCCTGATTTACAAAAACAGCATGAAAAGATGGATGCCAGATCCATTCTCCTACATTTCCATAAATTGTTTAAGGAACAGGGAAGGACTCAGCGATATAGATATCTAAGAGTCTCTTCTATGCCAAGATTGTTGAATCTTAAATTTTGATGATGAAATCAATTGATGAGTTATAATCTAATGTGTGTTTAAGTGATGCAGGACTAGCTTTAATCAGGGAAAGATAAATTGATTAAAGTAGTGGAATCAACGGTTGGGCTAGAATGGCATGTCAGAAGATTGGATGTCGGGCCGGAGGACTAGTCAACATTTCATCAAAAGGCTTTATGCCATGAGTTTGGGCATTGGGCCAAAAGGATCGAAAATTACACTAAGGAGATCGGATGTTGCGGAGGTCAACATGTCGATTGGGCAATACGCCGAAGGAGAGGACGATGCGTCGAAAGGTCGAATGAAACGTCGAAGGGTTGGAAGAAGCATCGGATGAACCAATGACATGCCGGACAATATATGATTCATGCTTGTAATCAATTATCTTGATTGAAGTAGTCTAGGTTGTAATTAAGTTGGTTTTGAATATAATTAGACCAACTCAATTAGGGATCCATTGGGCTTGATTTTGGATTGATTTGGGCCCATTGGGAGGCCTATTCAATGACCCAAAAGTTGGGTCAAGCGGTGGCACCGCTAGAGGCTCAGTCTCTAAGAGCTCAGTTTCCGAGGCTGTCAGGCAGTAGTACCGCCCAAATATAGTCTCCCAGACTATGTTAGGCAGTGGTACCACCAGACTAGGTGATGGTACCACCCAGTGCCAATTTGCTGGTGGTGGTACTACTCACCACCACCAATACCCCGAAAACCCGAGATGAGACCCTTTTTGACTTCAAATTTGAATCCATTTGGGGTTTATAAATACCCAACTCTTTTCTGCTTGGGGCAGTAAGAAAAAAGAGCAAAAAGGGGTTGTAATTCTGAGTTGAAAAAGTACTAAGTGTCCTCCTCTTTCAGTTTCAGGCTTAGTCTAAGAGAGATATGAGACTTGTAAAGGTTATCTCCTAGACCTGTGAAAAGGAAAAAGAGTTGTAAGAGGGTAGTTGATCTTTGCCTATTGAAAGAAGATTGTTAGTGAATGCCGGTGGCCTCGACGGAAGAGGAATCGAGAGTGGACTTAGGTTGCAACGACTGAACCACTATAAAACTTGATTTGCATTTCTATTATGCTTTTTATGCATATTGCTAACTGATTTACTTGCTTTCTATGCTCATTACTCTTACGAATGTTTTCAAGTTAAGCATCTTTCTGATTCAAGCTTTATTGAATGAAAATTTTGAATCATCAAAAGTTTTACGAAAGTACAAATTCACCCTCCTAGTGCTGATTTCGTTCCTAACAAGGATGATTGAGGGGACACCTTTTTAGAACCATGTCCTAAAATGATTGAGTAGATAGAGAAGCTCACAGGTCTAGGAATGATCCTAGAGGATGACCTGTGTGTGGACCTTGTGCTTTAGTCTATACAAGATTCATTTTCTTAATTTATAATGAATTTTAATATGAACAAGCATTAAATGACTCTCTCTGAGCTCCTCAATATGTTGAGAGAGGTAGAGAGCACTATCAAGAAAGAGAAGATAGTTCTCTATACTAGTGAGACCAAAAAGAAAAGGAAGATATAAAAGTCCCTTGAGAAGGACAAGGGCAAGAGTAGATCGGGTAAAGCAAAGGTTGCTAAGAAAGACTCGATAAAGGACAAAGGCCAATACTTCTACTATGGCAAAGATGAGCACTAAAAGAGGAATTACAAAGAGTACCTTACATAGAGGGCAAAATAGAAGCTTGGAGAAGTTTCAGGTACATTCATGATCAGTCTCCATTTGTCAAAATCTTATGATAACACATGGGTATTGAATACCGACAGTACTTATCACATATGTAATTTGTCGTAAATTCTTGCAAGACCTAGGAGATTGGCGAGAGATGAGATGGACCTTAAGATGGGCAATGGAGCAAAAGTTGCTATAGTGGCTGTTGGCAAGGTCACCCTACATCTATCTAGTGGAGCTATTATACATTGGATGTATGCTATTTTATTCCTTTTATTATCAAAAATATTATTTTAATTTCATGTTTAAAAGTTAGTGGATATAAATTAGTTTTTTAGAATAATGGATATTTAATATTATTAGATGATAAGATCATTACAAAAGGAACATTACATAATGGTTTGTTTATGCTAGACACTACTTCACATATCATGAATGTAAAAGAGTCTAAGAGAAAACGAGATGAGGTGAACAATGCATACTTGTGATATTGTAGGCTAGGTCATATCCATGACGGAAAGATTCAAAAGTTGCTAAAAGATGGATATCTAGATTCATTCGACTATGAGTCATATGCAACTTGCGAGCCTTGCTTTCTGGAAAACTAACCAACTCTCCATTTAGTGGAACTGGAGAGAGAACTACTGAGTTACTGGAACTCATACATAGTAATGTATATGGTCCCATGTTAACTCATGCCATAGGTGGTTACTCCTACTTTATTACTTTTATAGATGATTTCTTAAGGTATGGGCATGTGTACTTGATAAAGTACAAGTCCGAGGCCTTTAAGAAATTTAGGGAGTATAAAAATAAAGTGGAAAACAAGATTAGAAAGAGTATCAAGACTCTTCGATCAGATCGAGGAGGTGAGTACTTGAGTATAGAGTTCACCCAATTCCTCAAAGACCATGAGATTCTATCCTAATAGACACCTCCTTATACACCTTAGCTCAATGGTGCATCCGAGAGGAGGAATCACATACTGTTAGACATGGTGTGGTCTATGATGAGTTTCGTTGACCTACTCATCTCATTTTGGGGATAAGCCATTAGAGACCATAGCTTACCTTCTGAATAGAATTCCAACTAAATTGATAGTGTCTACTCCACATAAGATATGAAAAGGGAAAGAGCTCGATCTTAAGGTTGTTATGATTTGGGGCTGCCTTGCCGAAGTTAAGAGACACAACCCCAACGGAGTAGTATAAATTCATGGGATACCCCAAGGAAACTTGTGGGTATTATTTTTATCACCTCGAGGACCAAAAAGTCTTTGTAGCTAAGAAAGCAATGTTCCTTGAGAGAAAACATATTCTTGGTAGAGATAATGGGAGCATGATAGAGTTGAGCGAGGTTGGAGAGCCTAGCTCAAGCACCACTCCACACCCTAAGTTTATTCATGTACCTAGAACACGGGTTCCGACTTTACGTAGGTCCGGCAGAATATCCCATCCTCCTAAGAGATATATGGGACATATTAGAGGAGACGATATTGAGGATATTAATCCTCGGACCTATAAGGAGACTATTACGAGTATAGACTCTAGGAAGTAGCAAGAGGCCATGAATTGTGAGATAGATTTCATGTACTCCAACAAGGTTTAGAACCTTGTTGATCCACCCAAGGGAATTGTACCCATTGGTTGCAAATGGATCTTTAAGAAGAAGATCAGAGTAGATGGAAAGATAAAGACTTATAAAGAAAGGCTAGTGGCTAAAGGATATAATGTGTTGACTATAATGAAACCTTCTCACCTGTAGCCATGCTAAAATCCATCCAAATTCTATTAGCTACTGCTATTAGGATCAAGTTGGCACTGGGGTGGTTGGGTGAAGTAGTGCTTTTGGAGAACTACATTGTTCGTGAAAATTTGTACAATAAAACCATATCAGAAAGACATTTAAGTTTAAAGATGTTCGTAGGAGAGTGATAAAGATGTAAAGTAGTTGCAAAGTAAATTGCAAAGAAGAGAAGGCACACCAATTTTATAGTGGTTCGATCATCGTGAAATACGTCCACTCCCGATTCCTCCTTTATTGAGGCCACCGACATCCACTAACAGTCTTCATTCAATTGGCGAAGACCAATTACCCTCTTACAACTCTTTCTCCTTTTCATAGGTTTAGGAGACAACCTTTACAAGCCTCACACCTCTCTTAGAATGATCATAAAGCTAAAGAAGGATGAGGAGGATACTTTGCACTTTTTCAACACTAAAATCTTAAGACTTTTGTTCACACTTTCATGCTCTTTTATGTAGGAAAGAGTGGGGTATTTATAGGCCCTAATATCTTCAAAAATGGAGCAAAAAAGTATCTCATCCCGGGTTTCTGAGGTATTGGTGGTACTGCTGCCAATACTAGGCTGTACCATCACCTACTCTAGGTGGTACCACCACTAGACAAAGCCTCAAAGACTGGGCTCTAGCGATACCACTGTTTGACAAGGCGGTACCACCACCTGGTAGCATTAATTGTCGATGGTCGATGGTACCATCGCCCAATCTGGGTAGTACCACCGCCCAGACCACTTGGGAGGCCAAGCCTCAAGTGGTTCCACCGCCCAATCTGGGTGGTGCCACCGCTTAACATGGCTCCAAGTGGTTGAATGGGCCATCCAACTGGCCCAATTCTCCCAAAACTAACTAAAATTAAGTCCTAACTACAATAGTTAAGGCTAAAACAATTACGATACAAGTTATCTAAGTTGTCTGGCACGTTAATTATTCAACCGTACTCTCGGTGAACTTCCGATGAACTCCTAACGATCTTTTGGCGTACATTCAACTGTTCAACCATACTCTCGGTGAACTTTCGATGAACTCCTAACGATCTTTTGGCGAGCATTCAATGAACTCCTAGCGAACTTCCAGTGAGCTTTCAGTGAACTTTTGGTGAACTTTCGACGAACTGCTAGCGAGCTTTCGATGAACTCCCGACGAACTTTCGATGAGTTTTCACTACATCATCCGATCCTTTGGTGTATCCCCCGATTCATCCGGCTAAATGCCCAATCATTGACTCCGGCCCAACATTCGATTCTTCTTTAATTGTTTTACCTTTTTCACGATCGTAGTTAGTCCTACATCACTTAACTCAACACATAGGTTAGATCATTAATTTATCAATTGATTTCATTATCAAAATCTGAGATTCAACAATCTTCCTCTTTTTTATGATAACAACCAATTGATGATAGAGTTAACCTTAACTCCCCCTATCTATATATCATATTGAGATAAGGCAAACTTGAATTCAAAAGGAATCATAACCTTTGAATTCAAGTGAAACAATTTCGATCATAGTGATTAAATGCAATGTATCAAAATTTCATACATTGAGCATCATCATACTTTCAAGTCATCAAAATATAACATGCACAATTTCATCACTTCATGCATGATAACAAATCAACATCACTTTTGGCATAACCTACATGATACTAAAGCATTCATCACTTCATGCATGATACCAAAATTAATATCATTTTGGGCATAACATTCATGATACCAAAGCATTTATATTTTCAATCATTTTGGGCATATCATACATGATACTAAAGTATTTTTTAACAATTTATCACTTCATGCATGATACCAAATTCAACATCATTTTGGCATGATTCCAAACATTCATCATTTCTCCCCCTTTGTCATTAACAAAAAGGAAAATTATTCAACAAGTATTTGAACTATACAAGTTTTACACCATTTTATGCAAGCTAGAAAATTTGTGAAATGAGAAGTTAAGCAAAAACTTTGCAAGTAACCACTTTTGCTTCTTAAAATAGGCAAGCTAGCACTTCTCTTTAGATGTGCAAGCACTTTTTAGTTCTTCTTGAGATGTGCAAGCTAACATTTTTCTTTTTCTTGAGATGCTAGCACTTTTCTTTAGATGTGCAAGCACTTTTTGGTTCTTCTTGAGATGTGCAAACTAGTATTTTTCCTTTTCTTGATATGCTAGCAAGTTTATTTCTCTCTTTTGTCATAAGAAGAAGAAGAAGAAGAAGAAGAAGAAGAAGAAGAAGAAGAAGAAGAAGAAGGGAGGAATTCATTCATCACAAGAAAAATCAAGTTATAAGAATCAAAAGTCCATGAATCAAACTTCTACTTTCATAAATAAAAAGAGAAAGGATTCATCACATAAAAGATCAAAATATGCATACTAAAAATTTATGAATCAAATCCCTATTCTTGTAAATAGAAGGAAGAAGGATTTATAGGAAATTATCATAGCATAAAAGATCAAGTATACCGAAAGTCCATGAATAAAAACTCTTCTTTTGTATGTAGAGAGAGAAATAATTCATAGGAAAAGATTATCAAATGAAGTATAAAAAATCCATGAATAAAACTTCCAGAAGATGATAGGAAATGATCTCAATAAAAAGAAAACTTTATTTCCAAAAAAAAAACTGAGAAATCCGAAAAATATATAAGAGGAACTCATATATTTGGAAGATTTAACATGCCTAATTCTCTTATAATAAAATCAAATTATTCCTTATTTAAAGGTTTTATAAAAATATTAGCTAATTAATATTTTGTATTAATAAATTCTAAAGATATATCATGGTTATTAATATGATCCCTAATAAAATGATGCCTAATGTCAATATGTTTAGTTCTAAGAGTGTGGAATGAAATTTTTTATTAAACATATTACACTAGTGTTATCACATTTTCTAGGAATATTTTTAAGTGAATTTCATAATCTTCTAAAGTATTTTTTATCCATATAAACTTGTGCACAATATGCACCTACTGCTATATACTCAACTTCGGCTATAGATAATGTAACCGAGTTTTGTTTCTTGGAAGACCAAGAGATAGGTGCATAACCTAACCTAAGAGTTGATATGTTCTTGATGTGTCTTTTCTATCTACTCTACATCCAGCAAAATTTGCATTGGCATAAACAATTAATTCAAGGTTTTTAGATTTTGGATACCATAATACTAGATTATGAGTTCCTTTTAGGTATCTAAAAACTCTTTTAACAACTTTAAAGTAAGATTGCTTAGGATTAGATTGAAATTTAGCATAAAGTCCAACACTAAATGTAATGTCCGGTCTAGTTGTAGTGAGATATAGTAAACTACCTATTATACCCCTATAAATCTTTTGATCAAAATTTTCTCCATCATGGTCTATATCTAACTTTGTGGAAGTCCCCATTGGTATATTAATAGCCTTAGAATTGTCTATATTGAATCATTTTAATAGATCTAAAGCATATTTAGTTTGACTAATAAAAATTTCTTCACTTAATTGCTTAATTTATAATTCTAAGAAGAAAGTTAATTCACCCCTTAAACTCATTTCAAACTCTTAGCAAAAGACTCATTTGAAAAACCAAAAATGATATCATCAATATAAATTTGAACTATAAGAAAATTATTTTCATAAAATTTAATAAATAATATGGTATCAACCTTGTCTTTCAAAAAATCATTCTTAATTAAAAAGGAACTAAGTCTCTCATACCAAGCCATTGGGGCTTATTTCAAATCATAGAGAGTCTTAGACAACTTAAAAACATGATTCAGAAAAATAACATTCTCAAATTTAGGTGGTTATTCAACATAAACTTCTTCGAAAATAAAGCCATTAAGAAAAGCACTTTTAACATCCATTTGAAATAACTTAAAATTATTACAACTAGCATAAGCAAGAAGAATCCTTATGGCTTCAAATCTAGCCACAAGAGCGAAGGTTTCTTCATAATTGATACATTCTTCTTAGTTGAAACCTTTAGCCACTAATCTAATCTTGTTTCTAACCACGATACCAAGTTCATCTTGCTTATTTCTAAACACCCATTTAGTACCAATTACTAAATGGTCACTAGGTCTAGGAACAAGCTTTTATACTTCATTTCTCTCAAATTGATTTAACTCCTCTTGCATTACAATAACCCATTAATCATCTTTTAGTACTTTATCAATGCATTTTGATTCAATTTGAGATAAAAAGACTACATTTGCATTTTTTTTTTTAAAAGAAGAATGAGTTTGAACATCTTTCGATGTGTTTTCGATGATTAGCTCCTTAAAATAAGCATCTACATACTTCCATTCCTTATATAAGGATTCCTTGGAACTAGATACATCTAAGTTGCTAAGGAGAGCAAAATTTTCATTTAAATACAAAGTATCAAAATCAAAATCATTATGAAAATTATTTTTCTTAAATTAAAAAAATTCATTAAAAATAACATAAATATATTCCTCTATAACCAAAGTTCTTTTATTAAATACATGAAAAGTTTTAGACATAGAGGAATAACCAAGAAAAATGTCTTCATCGGATTTTGTATCAAATTTTCCTAAGGCATCTTTTTCATTTAAAACAAAATATTTACAATCGAAAACTTTAAAATATGAAATATTGGTTCTTTTGTTGCTCCATAATTCATAAGGAGTTTTGGAAAGTAATGGTCTTATGAGAACCCTATTCATGACATAGCATACTGTGTTAACAGCTTCGGCCCAAAAATATTTAGGTAAGCCATGATTATTTAGCATGGTTCTTGTCATTTCTTATAAGCTTCTATTTTTTCTTTGAACTATTCCATTTTGTTATGGATTTTTTGGAGTAGAAAAATTATGATTGTACCCATTTAACTTACAAAAATCTTGAAAATCATGGTTTTGAAACTCACCACAATGATCATTACGAATAGACGAAATCATAAAACCCTTTTTATTTTGAACAAGTTTATAAAATTTTGAAAAATATTTAAAGAAATCACTTTTGTGTACCAAGAAGTATGTCCAAGTGTATCTACTATAATCATCAACAATTATAAAGGCATATTTATTACCTCCTAAGCTTATTGTATCAATTGGTCCAAATAAATCTATATTGATCAATTATAGTAGTCTAGAGATGCTTATTTGATTCTTTGATTTGAAACTACTTTTTATTTATTTTTCTAGTTGACATGCATCATAAATTGTCTTTAGCAAACTTGATGCTAAGCATTCCTCTTACAAGTTTTCTAGTTGAGATTTGAGAGATTAGTTTCATGCTAGTATTACCTAATCTCCTATGCCAAAACCAAGCATCATTGTTTATAGCCGAAAAGCACATTTCATCACAAAAATTATCAATATCAATCGTATACATATTATTATGTTTTAAGGTAATTATAGATCTATTTTTGTCGGGTATTTTAATTATACAAGTATTAGATTCAAATTTGATAATATATCCTTTATCACACAATTGACTAATGCTTAGTAAATTATATTTTAAACCATCTACTAATAGCACGTCTTTAATCAAGAGGTTTAACTTGTTACCTATGGTTCATTTACTAATAATTTTACCTTTGTTGTTGTCTTCGAAAGTGACATATCCTTCGTCTTAGCTAGTGAGCTTAGAGAATTGAGTTAGATCTCCAATCATGTGTCTTAAGCATCGACTATCAATATACCATCTCTTACTCTAGCTTGTGATTATAAACACATCTACAAGAAAGGGGGTTTTCTTTTAGGTACCCATTTAACTTTGGATCCCTCATAAATAGATCTATCTATCATTGAGTGATTTATGGTTTCTTTAGGAACCTAAACTAATTTATATGGACTACACCTTTCAAATTGATATTTGTAAGCAAAATGATCATATTTTTCATAAAAATTATATTTTTCTCTAGGTGAGACATATAATGTAGGTCCTTTAATGAAGATAGTTGGCTTTTGTTGAATATTATTCGCAAAGCTAATTCCTTCCTTTCTATGAACATGACCCTTATTAGCAAGGATCATGTTTAAATATTTCTTACCTATTTTTAATTTTTATAATATTTCTTGTAGTAATAAATTTTCCATTTTAAATGACTCCAACTTTTCACATTGAGTACAAGGAGTTAACATACACTTATTATGCTCATTTTTAAATTTTTTAAGTTTACTAGAAAGAGAAGCATAATCTTTTTTCAATAATTTATATTTTTTATCAACTAATTTATATTCATCAAACAAATCATGAAAAGCACTTAATAATTCATCAAAAGATAAATAAGCTTCGATTGAGTCACTTACCTCATCGCCAAACATCATTAATGCGTAGTTAGCAACTTCTTCTTTGTTGGTTGGCTCCTCGTCTTCGGATGCACTTAAGTCATCCCAAGTAGCTTTGAGCGCTTTTTTTTTCTTTGATAGTTTCTTCCTCACTTAGGGATATTTATTTTTGAAGTGCCCAAGCTTCTTGCATTCATAGCATATTATTTGGTCCTTGTTGAGTCACTTTTGTTCTTAAAGTCTTGTTTTGTTTTGTTTCTTTTTAAGAATTTTTTAAACTTTCTCGTAAGGAGTGCTAAGTCATCATCATCGTCACTTGAGTTTTCACCCAAGCGGCTTTCTTTGGTTCTAAGTGTCATGTCCTTCATGTTCTTTGGAAGGTTATTTTCAAGTTTACCATATGCTATACATATCATTTCATAGGTCATCAAGGACCCGATAAGTTCTTCAAGTGAAAAGTTATTTAGTTCCTTTGCTTCTTGTATTACCGTTACTTTAAGATCTCAACTTTTTGGAATGGATCTTAATATCTTGTTAATAAGTTTAAAATTAAAAAAACTTTTATCAAGTGCTTTTAGACCATTAGTGACATCAGTAAAATGGGTGTACATGTCTCCAATGATATCGCTTGGTTTCATTCGAAACAACTCATAGCTATGAACTAAAAGATTAATTTTTGACTCTTTAACCCTACTAGTGCCTTTGTGTATGACTTCGAGTGTGTGCCAAATATCATATGCAGTTTTGCATATAGAAAACCGATTAAATTCATTTTTATCAAGAGCACAAAACAAAGTGTTCATCGCTTTAGCATTCAAGGAGAAAGTCTTCTTTTCCAAATCATTTCATTCGTTCATTATTTTGGAAGACTACTCAAAACCACTTTCAACAATGTTCCATAACTCGAAATCCAGAGCAAGAAAATTCTCATTCTAGTTTTCCAATATGTGTTGTCCATCCCATTGAACATAGGAGGATGAGTGATAGAATCACCCTCTTGATTACCGGCAAAAGCCATCTCTCTTGAGTTTTAAATCAAATAGAGAGTAATCTTGCTCTAATACCAATTGTTATGATCAAGTCAGCACTAAGAGGGGGGGGGGGGGAATTAGTGCTTTTGGAGAACTATATCAATCGTGAAAATTCGTATGATAAAACCACATCGGAAAGATGTTTAAGCATAAAGATGTTCATAGGAGAGTGATGAAGATGTAAAGTAGTTACAAAGCAAGTAAATAGTAGTTTGGTCATCGTGACCTACGTCCACTCTCGATTCCTCCTCCATTGAGGCTATCGGCATCTACTAACGGTCTTCCTTTAATGGGCGAAGACTAACTACCCTCTTACAACTCTTTCTCTTTTTTACAAGTTTAGGAGACAACCTTTACAAGCCTCACACCTCTCTTAGAATGATCACAAAGCTAAAGGAGGAGGACACTTAGCACTTTTTCAATACTTTTACAATCCAAAATCTCAAGACTTATGTTCAACTTTCGTGCTCTTTCATGCAGAAAAGAGTAGAGTATTTGTAGTTCTCAATGGCTTTAAAAAGGGAGCCAAAAAGTATCTCATCCTAGGTTTCTAGGGTATTGGCGATACCACCGCCAGTACTAGATAGTACTATCACCTAATAAAACCTCAAAGATTGGGCTTTGATAGTACCATCGCTTGACATGGTGGTACCACTACCTAGCAGCATTAACTGCTGACGGTACCACCAGTCAGACCACCTAGGAGGCCGAGCCTCAAGCAGTTCCACTGCCTAATTTAGGCAAAGCCACTGCTTGACGTGGCTTCAAGTGGTTAAATAGGCCATCCAACCAGCCCAATTCAACCTTGTTTTGGGCCAAGTTGGCCCCTAATTAAGTTAGTAGGATTTTTCCAAAAACTAACTCAAATTAAAGTCCTAACTACAATATTTAAAGCTAAAATAATTATGATATAAGTAATCTAAGTTGTCTAGCATGTCAATTGTTCAACCAAACTCTTGGCGAACTTTCGGCGAACTCCCAACGATCTTCTAGCGAGTTTTAGGTGAACTCCAAACGAACTTCCAATGAGCTTTCGGTGAACTCCTAGCGAACTTCCAACGAGCTTTCGGAGTACTCCCAGCGAACTTCCGATAAGCTTTCACTACATCGTCTGATCCTTTGGTGTATCCCTCGATTCATCCGACCCGATGCCCGATCATTGACTTCGACCCAACATTTGATTCTTCTTTAATTGTTTTATCTTTTTCATGATCGTAGTTAGTTTTACATCACTTCTCTCAACACATGGATTAGTTTATTAATTCATCAATTGATTTCATCATCAAAATTCAAGATTCAACAATTGCAGCACACTATGATTATGAGATCTGGCAGATGGATGTGAAAACTGCGTTCCTTAATGGTAACCTCGATGAGGAGGTGTATATGATATAGCCTGAGGGATTTGTGTCCAAGGACAGTCCAAATAAAGTGTATAAGTTGCTTAGGTCCATCTTTGGACCGAAGTAAGCTTCCCGAAGTTGGAATATAAGATTTGATGAGGCGATCAGATCTTATGACTTCGTTAAGAACATAAATAAGTCTTGTGTCCATAGGAAGGTAAGTGGGAGCGCTATCATCTTCTTGGTATCATATGTGGATGACAACATAATCATTAGGAATGATATATAAATGCTTTCCATAGTAAATGCTTAGTTCTCTAGACACATCTCCATGAAGGACTTAGGGGAAGCATTCTACATATTAGGGATTCAGATCTATAAAGATAGATCTAAGAGGATGTTTAGCTTATCCCATTCCAAGTACATAGATACAATTGTCAAAAGATTTGGCATAAAGAATTTCAAACGGGTTTATCATGTATGCTATGCTATGTACTAGGCCTGATATAGTACATGCTTTGAGTGTCATGAGCAGGTATTAGGTGAATCCAGGCTTAGAGCACTAGAAAGCGGTAAAGTGTATCCTTAAGTTCTTGAGAAGGACTAAGGATCTTTTACTAGTATATGAAGGAAGTAACCTCAGGGTTGAGGGCTATATGGACTCGAGCTTTCAGTCTAATGTCGATGATAGCAAGTCTAATTCAGGGTATGTGTTTACCTTGAATGGAGGAGTAATATGCTGGAAGAGTTCCAAGCAAGATACTGCTGTTGACTTGACTATAGAGGCGGAGTAAATTGCTGTGGCAGAGGTAGCAAAGGAGAGAGTCTGGATGAATAAGTTCATTATGATAAATCTTGGATTTTGATTATAAAACCAATTGATAGTGTTTATCTGATCTGAATTTTGAGTGACGTAGAAAGCTTCGATTAGGGAGAGATAATTAAAGCAGGAAAAACCATGTTGGGCCGGAGTAGAACATGTCAGAAGATTAGATGTCGAGCCGAATGATTGGTCGACATATCGGCAGAAGGCTTCGGGCATCGAGCCAAGAAGAGCGAATATTACGCTAAGGAAATCAGAGTTGCGGAGGTCAACTGGCTGATTGGGCAATAGGTCACAAGAGAGGACGAGGCGCCGAAGAATTAGACGAGGCGTCGATGAACCAATGACATGACGGACAACATTTGATTAGTTTTGTAATAATTGTCTAGATTGAGGTAAGTTTTAGGCATAATTGGGTTGGAAATGGGCCAACTCAATTAGGAGCCAATTGGGCCCAAGTTTGGGCTGTGTTGGGCCAAGTGAAAGGCCCAAATAGTGACCTAATAGATGGAACCGTCAGTGGCATAGTCTCCAAGACTGTGTCAGGCGGTGGTACCGCTAGTCTGAGCGGTGGTACTACCTAAGCTCAATCTCCAAGACTGTCAAGCGATGGTACCGCTAGTCTGGGTGGTGGTACCACCCAAACACAATCTCCCAAGCGGTGGTACCGCCCAGTGTTAGTGCTGTAGGTAGTGGTACCGTCAGTACCCCGAAAACCGAGGATGAGACACTTTTAGGCTCCAAGTTTGAATCCACTTAAGGCCTATAAATACCCCTCTCATCCTTGGTTAACATACACAACCATAGAGAACTTAAAAGTGGTAAAACATAATCACTTGAAAAATCCCCTCCTCTTGCTCTAAGTTTAGAATTCTGTTTAGGGAGGAGTGAGTGCTTGTAAAAGGTTGTCTCCTAAACCTATGAAAAGAAAAAGAGGGGTGTTAAAAGGTAGTTGATCTTTGCCCATTGAAGGAAGATCGGTAGTGGAAGCTAGTGGCCTCGATGGAAGAGAAATCGGGAGTGGATGTAGGTCACGACGATCGAACCACTATAAAAATCTAGTTTGTATTTACTTCTTGCTATTTACCTTTATTGCAAACTGAATTTTTACTTACACTATACTTCCGTCCACTTTTAAAGTTAAGCATTTTCAATATTAGTTTTTATCGAAACGAAAAATTTTCGAACTGACATCATTTTTATTTGCTGCACTAATTCCCCCCCCCCCCCCTCTTAGTGCTGACTCGATCTTAACAATTGGCATTAGAGCCACATTTTTTTTCTCATTTGGTTTAACAACTAAGAGAAATGGCTCTTTTCGGATTTTAAGGACTTTCTATCATTTGTCCTCCTACGTTCAATGGGATAGATTACACATATTGAAAAACTTGACTGAGAGTTTTCTTACTTTTTATTTATTTAAATTTATGAAATATTATCAAAAATAGATTTCAAAAGTCTTATTTTTCAATGAACGATTGGAATGATTTGGAGAAGAAGACTTTCTCTTTGAACGCCAAAGCTATGAATGTTTTGTTTTGCGCTTTAGATAAAAATGAGTTCAATCGAGTGTCTATTTATGAAACGACTTTCAATATTTAGCACACACTTGAAATCATACATGAAGGCACTAGTAGAGTTAAAGATTCAAAGATTAATCTTTTGATGCATGATTTTGAATTGTTTCGTATGAAGCCAAGTGAAACTATTGTTGACATGTACACCCGTTTTATGGATGTCATCGATAGTTTGAAAGCTCTTGGCAAATATTTTTCAAATCTTGAACTTGTGAATAAAGTTTTACATTCTCTTCCAAAAAATTGGGATTCCAAAGTAACGACAATACAAGAAGCAAAGGACCTAAACAACCTTGCTCTTGAAAAACTTATTGGGTCATTAATGACCTATGAAATGATGTGCAAGGCACATGATAAACTTAATAAACTTGAGAATAACCTTCCAAAGAACAGGAAAGATTTGACACTTAGAACTCAAGAAGACCACTTGAGCGAAAGCTCAAGTGATGATGACATAGAACTCGTCACAAGTAAATTTATAAAATTTATAAAACATGAAACTAAGAATAAAAATAAACTTAAAAAGAAAAGGTTGCCAAAGAACAAGAAAGCATTCAATGTGACTTGGGACGAAACGAGTTCATCTGAAGATGAAGAACAAACCAACAAAGGCGAGGTGGGAAACTATACCTTAACAGCTTTCGACAACGAGGTAACCAAAACCCCTTTGTGTTATTTAGAAATTACTTAATGTATTTCATGAGTTATTTTTAAATTAGTTAACAAAATATATGTAAATTGTTAAAAAAAAAACTGAAATCATGCTTATCCTTCTAGTAATTTTGAAAATGATCATGAAAATTACATGTTTTATGATAAAGGAACAAAATGTTAGACTTAAATCTAATGCTTAAGATAAATCCTATGTATGTTTTTAAGAAGAAATAATATGTCTTGATGATTTAATAATGATTTGAAATCATGCTTAATGATTTTATATTTCAAAATTATGCATAATGATTTTTGTGATCTTTACCGTAATAAAAGTTCTTTTTCAGTGTTAAACATTGATACATATTTTTATTTGGCATAAAAAACTTGGGCATGCTTGTATGAAATCAAATCACTTAAATTGAAACAAAAAAGGGAAAATGCATGTTTCTTGAAAAAATCTCTATTTTATCGAGTTTGTTGAATCTCGGATTTTGATGATGAAACCAATTGATATGTGTTTATGATTTAATCTGTGTTTTGAGTGACGTTGGATGCTTTAATCAGGATGAGATAATTAAAGTAGAAAGAATCATGTTGAGCCGGAGGAAAACATGTCAGAAGATTGGACGTCGAGTCGGAGGATCGGTTGACGTATCGACAGAAGGCTTCGGGCCATGGTTTCGACATCAGGCCAAGAAGAGCGGATATTATGCCAAGGTTATCGGAGTTGTGGAGGTCAACTAGCCGATTGGGTAATAGGCCGCAAAAGAGGACGATGCGTTGAAGAATCGGACGAAGCGTCGATGGACCAATGACATGTTGGACAATATGATTCACGCTTAATAATAATTGTCTAGATCAAAGTATGTTTTATATGTGTAGGATTAACTACGATAGAAAGGTATAAAGCAAAATGAAGTCCCGGAGTCAAGAACGTAATTTCGTTGGGAGTTCGAGAGTTCGTCGGAAGTCCAAATGTTCGTCGGAAGTTCTATCGAAAGTGACCGAGAAGTCCAGGAGCTTGCCATAGAAGCTCATCGAAACTTGCCAAGAAGATCATTGTGAAGTCCAGGAGCTTGCTGGGAGTCCACTGGAACATTGTCGAGAGATCATCGGAAGTTCGCCGGAAAATCGTCAGAAGCTCTCCGAGATTGTGTCAGGCGGTGGTACCACCAGTCTGGATGGTGGTACCGCCTAGACACAATCTTCTAGGTGGTGGTACCGCCAGACTGGGTGATGGTACCACCCAGTGTCAGGCTGCAGGCGGTGGTACCGCCTAGTGCAGGCAGTGGTACCGCCCGTACCCCAAAATTTCGGGGATTTGAATTTTGGCTCCAAGTTTTGAAGTCATTTGGGGTCTATAAATACCCCAGCTATTTCTGCATAGAGTAGCAAGAAAAGTGAATAAAAGCTCTATGTTTTTAGAGTTAAAAACCCTTGTAAAGTATAGAGTCCCTCCTAAAGTTAGAGACCATTCTAAGGGAGAGTGTGAGGGAAGCTTTATAAAAGGGGGGTGAAAAGGTTCTCTCTTGAGCCTGCAAAAGGAGAATAGAGTTGTAAGAAGAAGGTTGATCTTCACCAATTAAAGGAAGATCGTTAGTGGATGCTGGTGGCCTTGATGGAAGAGGAATCGGTGGAGTGGATGTAGGTCACGACGATTGAACCACTATAACTTAGTTTGCATTTACTTCTTGCAATTTACATTTACTGTAAACTGCCCTTCTTTACTCTCATTGCTTAACTTTATTAATCTTCTCTTTGCACTCTTACAAAAGCTTTCAAGTTTAATTTCTTTCCGAAACAGATTTAATCGAAACAAATATTTTTCGGAATCAACGCTTTTCTTCGCTGCACTAATTCACCCCCCCCCTCTTAGTGTCGACTCATTCGTAATAGAGTTTTTGTCTTAGAGATCCTTAGTGATGAATCTATTTATATTTTGAATCTCTTGAATTATGAAAGTGATTTTGATGATTATGAATTTGAATGAATTTTATTTATATCATGATCTTGACTTCTCGGAATTGTTACTTGAATTTTTTTTTTAAATCAAAATCTTTAATCTCATAAGAATTCTTTTCATCGTTTACTAAAAAGGAGATTTGTCAAAGTGAATCATATCTTTTGGTATTCATGAATTGATTATAACTTGAAAGTTTTAGTATGAATCAAGATTTTTCATAAATTATCCTCCTACGATTCTTCTTGGTATTCACTAAAAAGGGGGGATGTATTCAAATTAACCATGATATATTACTAGACTTCTTAATGTTTATAATTTGAAGTTTATTATGTATAATTTCTTTGTATTTATGATGTGTATATCTCATCACCCAATTAATTTTTCTTGATATTCTTCATGTGATGATATGAAATTATGCATGAAATACTCATGATATTATGTTGATGCATACAAATGAGAAGTTATGATCATGCATGGTAGGATGTAATGTAATTTGATATTTTGATACCATCATGATTTGGAACGATACATGCAATACTATGATTTTTTTATGAAATGATGTAAAAGTCAATAATTATCATTTTCTAAAATGATACCTTATGCCATTAAGAATGATACTTTATCTTTGTTATGATTTGGAAATTGATGTAAAGGGAAAAGAATTACAAAATTGTATTCTTCTCTTCTTTGTGACAATGACAAATGGGGAGAAAAATTGCTAACTTATGTATCGTAAAGAAAAACAAAAGTTGCTAGTTCGCACATCATAAAGAGAAGCAAAAAGCTTGCTCATCTCAAAAGATGCAAAAATTTTGTCAACTTTCATATGTGAAAAAGTTACTAGCTTGCATGTTGTAAAATAATGTAA